>PVKN010009038.1:0-24273 GCA_004027915.1 Capromys pilorides
TACCTAAAACCTCATATGCTGAGCAAGTACTGTACCACTTGAGCAACATCTCCAGGCTAAAACTGTCCCTTTAGACATGACAAGTCCTCTGACTGGCATTGTGGTCAGCTGCCTGACTTTCCACCACTTTGCAATCCCTCTGAAACCCCTTCTTACACTTTGGAAAGTAATTAAGCCTAGGAACATACTAAATTCTAAGTCAGCCTTCTAGTTTCCATCGGGCCTTTATTTTTGAACACTGAGCTAAAGGAAATATCTCAATACAGATTCAGCCAAATATATGTAAGGATTAAACATGAGGTAAAGGTGCCGTTTTAAATTAGGGGAATCGGCCACAAGCTGCACCAGCCCCACCATGGGCGCCCTGAGCCAGCCATCCAGGCAGAGCATGGTGGCATGTCTGTAATCCCAGCACTGGGGAGGCTGGAAACATGACCACAACGAGTCTGAGCTGTGTAGTGGGACCCTAAGTGGGTAATAATCCAGTACAGGAACTAAAGTGCGAACATGAAGAGCTGCGTGTTTGATCCTTCAGGCAAAGGCCAGGATGGAATCAGCAAGGCAGAGAAAACGCTGGGTGAATTTGCTGCAGAGTATGCCAAGTCCAACAGAAGCATGTGCAGGTGGTGCTATCAGAGGATAGAAAAGGTGAGCACTGAGGGACCCAGGTGCCTGGGCGTTGTGGAATTCTGGCCGTGGGTGACATGGGCTATTTGAGAGGAGAAGAAATGACCTTAGGTGCCAGCTCAATCCTGGTGTTGGAAATACAGCAAAGATGCTAGTGTAGGCTAGAGGTGACAGTGATTTGCTTCAGACAGATCTGGTGCTCATGCCTGGAGAGTTTGTAAAGCAAACTCCATTAGAAGCCTTTCCTGGCCTCAGCAGGGGTAGAGGGGAAGCTGTTTGTCTTATTTATGGCATGATTATGTTCCCTGGGATAAGCTTCCATCTTTCTGTTTAATCAGGAATTTCATTAGCCAGACAGTCTCGTGAAGTGGGTAACTGGGAACAGGAGCAAGAAGGAAGGCCTGTGCTCTCCAGCATTCTTCCCCTTCCCTGATGTTTTGCATCAGAGTCTTTTAAGGCACTGATTGAATAAGTTATCATATGGTATATTTTCCATTGTGACAGAACACCTGAGATAATCATTTTAAAGGAGAGTTGTAGAGGGGCACAAGTGCCTGCCTGGCAAGTGCAAGGTAGTGAGTTCAAACCCTGCTCCCACAATAAAATAAAAAAGAATAGCTGTTTTGACTTATGTTTTCAGAAATTGCAGTCCATGTTGATTTGGGTCTGTAGTGTCACTGTACACTATGACAAGCAGGTTGCAGAGGAGGTAAAGAGGAAGGAAGGGGCCTGGGCATCCCTTCAAGGGACCAAACTTCCACTAGACTCTGCCTCCCTATAGCCCCATAGACTGGTGCCCAAGCCTTTACCACTCCAAATCTGTAACTCAGCGTGTAGGCAGACAGGAAAATGCAATTGCTGCATCACCTCCAGCTTTCATCAGGCACCAGACATTGAAGGGAAAAATTGAGGTTCTCTTCAAAGGAATGCCAGGCCTTGCATGCTATTAGACATTGCTTGGCTGGAAACAGTTGTTCATATGCTGACTTCTGTGAATCTCTGCCTTATCAGTATGCACCTCCCAGAAAGATCAGGTCCTGGAATCGTAAACCTAAGTAGGCTACAGGCCTTGGCCCTGCCTACAAACACATCACAGGTCTGCCTGGGTCTGCATCCGCTGGGAAATGTCGTTCCCTGCTGCAGCAGGTATGTGTGTAGCCAGTCATTTGGGATTAACCCCATTTAAAGTATAGGTACTTACAGAGGCTTGCAGTTAGCACACAATTATTGGTGATACAAGATAGCAAGAACCTCACAGTAGTTGCCAAGTGACCCACCAGGCCTTGAGTTGGCCCCATAGTTTCATATACAATCTTTTCCCACAGGGCCAGATGCGCCTGTCCAAGAAGATGCTAGACCCGGAGAAGCCACAGCTAGGCTTGATTGACCGCTGGTACCACCCAGACTGTTTTGTCAAGATTAGAGGGGAGCTGGACTTCCAGCCAGAGTACAGTGCCAGCCAATTCAGGGGCTTTAGCCTCCTCACTGAAGAAGATAAAGAAGCCCTGAAGAAGAAGCTCCCAGGGATCAAGAGTGAAGGGTAAGAGGCTGGGAAGATAGCTCAGGGACACAAGTGCCTGCCTGGCAAGTGCAAGGTCCTGAGTTTGATCCCTGGTTCTACAAAAAAAAGAGTGAGGGGTGGCTGGATGCCATTGTTGGGTGAGGAGTCTATAGGTGGCCTGAAAGCCCTATAGATTCTGTGCCACCCTATTCCATTTGCTAACAATCACAACCAGGAACATGTATACATGGGGGTGGACTACAGGCAACTCAAAGGGGTGTCCTTTGCCACAGATCCAATCAGACCCAGGCTGTGAGCGTTGGCCCTGATTTCTAGTCTCTCTAGATCAGTTGAGGCCCACTCATGCAGCCCTCCAGATGTTTAAAAACCACCATTTCGCCTGTCCAGGTCAGCTGTTCCATGTCCTCCAGCCCCTCACTACCTGCACTCGTGTCTCCTTGGCAGCCTTGTAGACATGTCTGTGTCTCTGAACGTTGCTAAGTGAATCATGACCAGTACAGAGGGGTCTAGGCATTGGGCGTTGAGCTCCTTAGCTTGGAGGAGAAGAATGCTGGTGTCACAGGTTGTGAAACACCATCTGTGATTGTCTTGAGTCTGTTTTCTGTTGATCTTCAGCTGGTTTCTCAGTCTTGGAAGAGTAGCTGGTTGGTGAAGCATACCGAGGGTATTCCTTATACAGAAGCTGGGCCATTGCCCTCAAACAGCCACTGCAATGTCTAACACAGTAACCACTGTGCAACTTGTGTGAGTTGAGCATGAGTGAGAATGTCCTCAGGCCTTGTGGCATATGATGGATGAAGGAACTCACCAGCTGTGTACATGCTGTGGTGGCTGGAATTTGCCAGGCACCAAGCTGAGTGTTACCCTAGAGCTGTGTAATTGATTATACCCAAGTCCTGTGAGGTAAAAGACATCTTTTCCCATGTGGAGGATAGGAAGTGTAAGGGTTTGGGTACCAGTGTGTGATAACTAAAGCAGACCAGAGTAGGGCTTTGCCATCACTCTGAGTTGGGGTTCTCGGGCCCAGCAGGGGCTGCACACAGCCTCTGGTGGGCAAGCGGCATACAGGTTCAGTCCCAGCACGTTATGTTTGTCTCTAGGTCCTGCACCTTGACTGTCGTCTTTCCTGCAGCAGAGCCCCTCTTATGCCCTGCTTGTCCCTTTTGTGTATGCCCAGAGGTACTTAGGCTTTGGGTGGGCATCAGAGAACTCTGAACCCTGGGCCTGCACTGAGAGCACTACGGGTGCTAGGAGGGGTGGAGCAAGTGTACACAGGTTTCCATGGAGCTAAAAGTGTAACTGGGTGCCAGAGTCTCTGTATTTCCATCCCTTTCAGAAAGAGGAAAGCTGATGAGGTGGATGGGGTAGATACAGTAACCAAGAAGAAATCTAAGAAGGAAAAGGACAAGGACAGTAAGCTAGAAAAGGCCCTCAAGGTGAGTTCTGAGTCTCTTCGTTGTTCATTGCAGTTTTCTTCCTCATTTTGGGGAAGGATTCAGGGAACTTTGTCCCACATACTAGGACCATTAGGAATTTCCTTATTGCTGTAGTAGTATGGCATTTCCCTCAACTCGTTTTCCTTGGAAGAAAACCCACATTAAGCTGTAGTGCTGATGAGTTGCTGGGCTCGAGCAGGGACTGAGCACCCGTCCCTGCCCACAAGCTGCACTGGAGTGAGGTAGGGTTGTGCCTTGGCCCTGTCAGGCTTTGCTGGAGTCACTTGTCAACGTGGGGAGGTGAGTATTAAACACACGGATTCCTGAGGTTCTTCACATAGAAAGATCAGTGGTTTTGAAGAAAGATAATAATTCCACATTTTTTTCTTTTCTTTCTTTTTTGTATTTTAGGGAAGGGTATGCAGTATGTTCAGGGTCTCACTACTAGGTCAGACTCAGTAGTGGTCCACCTGTTTACAGCCTCCCAGGAGCTGGGATTAAGGGCACAGACCACCACACTCAGTCTTAATTGCCATCTCAGCATGCCCCAGGGGCAGGCCCAGGGATCAAACCACCAGCCCTTGCATCTGCTTACAAGTGCTTTAATCTGCCGAGCTATTTGGCCAGCCCTTCCACATTTTTTTAAAATGAAGATATTTCATTAAACGGAAGAATGGGGAAGGCATATGGTAAAGGAGGAAAGTGCCAGATGAGTCAGTGGTCATTCACCAGAGATTTGTCCCTAATACCTGTGTGTTGAAACACAGTCATCAGAAAGTGCTAGATATTTGGGGAGAGTTAGGAGAAAATAGCTGGTCTCTTGGGTATGTGGCTTCAGTGAGTCATCTGCTTAGTCTCTTGTATGAATATTTTGTTTTTTTCTGATGGTATGAAAACTAGAAGCAATTTATCACTTGTTTTCAGTTGTTACTAAATTTGGCAAGATCTTTTGATTTTGTGGTTTTTGTTTTTTTAAGTGTGTTATGGGCGGGGCATGGTGGCGCATACCTGTAATCCCAGCACTTGGGAGGCTGAGTCAGGAGAATCAGTGTGAGTTTGAGACCAGCCTGGGCTACAAAAGTGAGCTCAAGGCCAGCGTGAGCTGCATAGCAACACCCTGTCTCAAAATGACAAGTCTGGTGGTATCTCTGTCCCCAAAGTTTCCAGAAATGTGAAGAAAGCAGAAAATTAAATTGTTCTCTCGGCTTCCCCACCCTGGGGCCTCACACACACAGGCTTCCTATCCTTGGTCCCTTGTGGAGGTGAAACAGTTCAACTCACTGACCCTTCTCCCGATAATCTACTTTTTCCACACAGTGTCTCTGTCGCTGGTATCCTAGCATGTGTACACTGCTGGCAGAAGAGAAGGCTTGTTGCTCAGGGAGCCTGTGAATGTGGGGAACAGGTGCAGGTGTATGTGGCTACAGTCCATTCTCCATTTGGTCTTTATGGCAGCCCTGCAGGGTATAGTGAGGCTATACATGCCCCTTCTACTTTCTAGATGAATAGGCACAATATTTCCTCAGCTCCAACATGAAAAGACAGATTTCCCCCAGCAAGATGACTCTAAGATTCACACTGAACATATACTATTAAGGAAATCGATGTTCTAGAGTCATCCTTAAAACTGATAGGGAACTGCCATACCTGACCCCCTTGAAGTGTTAGATATTGGCAGGGTACCTGCGGACCCAGAGCCCAGACCAGCATTTCCAGGCCCTTCCTGTGTCTCCTGAATTGGTGTGTGAGGGCTTATTTCCAAGTCCTGTGAGGCCTTCCCCACACCTCTGTTAGTGCTGTCCTCCTCACGTTCTGGAGTGTTCTCTAGAGATTATAGGTTTGAATTCTATGGGAGCATGACTGAAATGAAATCCTGACTGGGGGTAAAAGGCGGCCCACCTAAACTTTACAGGTGTGGCTGGAGGCTACAGACAGACTTCTTCAGTGAATTTCTATCCTGTGCTGGGTATCATCCACAGGCCCAGAACGACCTGATCTGGAATATCAAGGATGAGCTAAAGAAAGTGTGTTCAACAAATGACCTGAAAGAGTTGCTCATCTTCAATAAGCAGCAGGTTCCATCTGGAGAGTCTTTGGTGAGCTGCTTTGTTTTCAGTGGGACTTATGTGTGAGGCCAGGCTGCCCTGATTACATGTAGAAGGGTACCATTTGTGTCCCGGCAGCATCACCACCATCGTGGTCACCACTTTCCAGACCCTATGGTGCACTCTTTCAGCACATGCTAAGCTAAGGCAGGGTGAGTATTTGCCTTGTGTGATCATACCGGGTGTCACCAGGACTGCCAGGCCTGCAAAGGAATAGAGACACATGTAGAGTAGCATGTCTGACCATGGTGCTTCCCAGCCCACCTTTCCTGTACTGTGGCATCACAGTGCGCACCTTTCTTGGTGCAGCTCCTTTAAGACCCCAGAATGGGGGAACTTCTTCCTCAGAGACAAGGTCCGTGCTACATTGTAGCCTCCTTGAA
Source organism: Capromys pilorides (assembly GCA_004027915.1). Lineage (NCBI taxonomy): Eukaryota > Metazoa > Chordata > Mammalia > Rodentia > Capromyidae > Capromys > Capromys pilorides. The sequence goes on from PVKN010009038.1 coordinate 6,074, forward strand.
ACCCAGTAGCCCTGGGGGCATGTCTTGAGTGGGTTGTGAGTGAGATCTTCACTACACATTTGCGAGGTTTTGTTTTTTAAGAGTCCTTCCTTCCTCTTTGACAAGTTTCTTCATTGCTTCAGATCTTGGACCGAGTGGCTGATGGTATAGCATTTGGGGCCCTCCTTCCCTGTAAGGAATGCTCAGGCCAGCTGGTCTTCAGGAGCGATGCTTACTACTGTACTGGCGACGTCACTGCCTGGACCAAGTGTATGGTGAAGACACAGACACCTAGTCGAAAGGAATGGGTCACCCCAAAGGTAAGGGGTTGAGAGTCATCCTGGGATCCATTAAAGTGTGGCGCCACTCTCTGGGTTTGTCTACACTGCAGCAGGGCCATCCTCATTATCAAAACATTGTTACAGTGCTAGCACTGGTTCTAGGAGCTTACAGAGCACCTGTAAATGCCACAAGAACATGAAACTATTTTTATTTCCACTTACTGAGTGTTACATGCCACGTGTTATATTAGGCACATGGGACATCACGCAAATAAAGGGCTGTGACCACTGCCTTTATGATTTGAGAATTTCTCGAGACATTCTGACCTTAGTGCTAGAGGAAGAGCTGGGTCTCAAGTTCTCATATGTCATAGGGAATGCTCTTTAAAAATTGGAACTTTGGTCCAGGCATGGTGATACATGCCTTTAATCCCAGTACTCGAGAGGCTGAGAGGTAGGAAGATTGCCACGAGTTTGAGGCCAGTCTGAAATAGTGAGATCCTATCTCAAAGAAAGAAAAAAAAATTTGAGATTTTTGTATTGAACAGGATACTGAAGGCCTCCTTTGGGAGCCTGCTTTGGACTTGGGGTTGGGGGGACACTGGTGGTGTCTTTGTGGGGTTGGCATTCATAGGACCTCATGTGGCTCCAACAGGCAAAGCAGGCCTGGTGCCCAGGCAGAGTCAAAACTGTTTAGGGGGTAGAGCCGAGGAACAGGGGCACATGGGGAACACCTAGGGTTCTCACTTTAAAGTACCTCTCACTCTACTTGAGGAACTGAACTTAGCCTTTCTTCTTGTTTCTTGGTGATCCTGAGGTAGCATCTAGGGCCTTGTGTGCGCCAGGCAAACACATTCCCACTGAGCTGCGAATCTGCTGTCAACCTGCGTTGTCCAGTGTCTGCCGTTTCTGTTCACCAGAACTGCACTGCCTCCTAACCTCCCACTGTGCTCTTACTTAGGTGATTTCTTAAAACACCTTTAACTTGACACTTCCACATCTTTACAGTGAATATTTTATAGGGAAAAAAAGAAAACAAACCAGCCAAAAGAGGCTTACAGTGATTAGTCAGCTTTCCCAGTCTTTCCCAGGGAGTTTTGGTACCAGGAATTGAACTCAGGAACTTGCACTTTGCCAGACAGTTGCTTGTGCTGCTGACCTATATTTCCAGCCTCCCAGTCTTTCTGATTTTGTGAGTTTGACAGACTTTTGTAGAATATACATTCTCGTGTTAACCTTTAATGGTGGCTGGCCAGATAGCTCAGTGAATTAAAGCGCCTGCTTAGGCAGATGCAGGGACCAGGATTTGATCCCTGGCGCACTATGCTGGCCCCACCCCTGGGGTGATTAACTTGGGAGGCTGAGAACAGGAGGATCACTATGAGTCCTTGTAGACCCTGTACTAACTGCATTAAAAAAAATAAAATTTTGAAAAAATCTATTAAAACCTTTGATGGTGAAATTGATACAATAATAAGCACAATACCATTTTTTTATTTTAGTGTACTGATTGTATAGCATCTATATTTTAAAGAGCATATGCTTGTGCCCATTGTTTTTCACCCTGGCAGCCCGTTACCCGTGCTCCCAGTGTTTGTGCAGCACAACTGAAGCCTACTCCTCGTGGCCGGGAGCCCTCGTGCCTGGCCTATTCCTGCCCCTCAGACCTGCACACAGCCTCTCACATCCATTCCCAGGTCATTCACAGTACTGGCTTCTTTCTTGGCCACCTTTGGCTTTTTCAGCTCCTGACAGACTGAGCTGCTTGTTGCCTGCACGTGCCATCTCAGCTTCCCAGTCCCTGTCCCTTCACCCAGCCTTTGCCCCAGACAGCTGTGGGCTCTGAGTAGGGCTTAGTGTGCCTGGCATACACAGGGCCATGGATTCCATCCCCAGGACTGCAAAGATAAAACTAACATGCTTTGTTAAGAGTTTACCTTTATATACCTGCTTTTTCAAGAGGTAGACCTCTTTTTTTTCTCTGTAGCTAGTGGCATTTATTCCATCTGTCCCTTCAGCTGGAATGCACACTGATCACAAAGACAGCTAGAAGGGCTGTTCTGTATGTACGTACGTACATATGTATGTGTGTATGTGTGTATGTATTTGGTACACTGTCTCACTACATAGAGTAGACTTGCAGCACTGGGATTATAGGCATGCACCACCATGCCTGGATTTGCCCAGGAATCAACAGGACTGGGAATCAAATCCTGGTCCCTGCACTTGCCAAAGCAGGCCCTTAGTCTGCTGAGCTACCTCACCAGCCCTTAAGGGCTGTTTTCTGATTAGATGAAGATACGTGCATAGGAACTATACTTTTCCTAGGACCTAGCACAACCCATCAGAAATAAGAGCATAGAATGAGCCACAGCAATAAAGCGTTCTTGGTTAATATTGCAGGGCTGTGTGCATCCACTAGATCACACCCTAATTTTGTGACGAGAGTCACCCAGTGCACCTGTGTTGGGGGCTGTTACTCACACAGAGGCTGTTGGCTCTATGCAGGAGCTACTAGAGAGTGGCCAGGGCAAAAGTGGCAGTGTGGCATCCTTTCGGTTGCTTTGGGTTGAGTCTGGTCTTAGTTTGTCTAGAGGACAAAAAGACTTTACTCTGACTCCCATCACAATACCAGGTCTCTCATAGTACTGAAACTAAGTGCTATAGCAATAGAGCATTATCATGAAGAAGCCACCCATTTCCCCATTTTATGCTTTTGATTATAAGATTATTTAATTTGCACAGGTCACATCTCCTCCAGCCTTTCTGTTGGTTGCTTCAAGACATAATTGGTTTCTTAAAAAGTAAAATGTGTATCTTTTAGGAATTCCGAGAAATCTCTTACCTAAAGAAATTGAAGGTCAAAAAGCAAGACCGGATCTTTCCCCCAGAGACCAATGCCCCCGAGGCTGTGCTGCCCCAGGCCTCAGCCTTGAAGCCAGCTGCTATGAACTCGGCTACAGCAGGTACAGCACCAGGGTTGTATCCAGAACTGCTCAGAGGGGCTAAGGCATGGAGTTGGGGTAAGGATGATCAGCCATAGTCTCTGCTCTGAGGAAGCCCTTCCTCCCTTGGGCTAGTCCCTGTCCAGTGTAGGGCAGTTGTATTAACATAAATACTGCCAGATGTGCTTGTGCATGTAGACCCAGATGCTGTGGAGGCTGAGACAGAAGGAGCACTTGTTTTGTTTTAATTACTTTTAATAAGAAATTACGATGTGACAGTTTCAAAACACATTAGTAGTACATTCACAATAATCGATACAGTGCATATTGTTGTCCTAGTAGTTATACAGGGCCTAGGGTGTAGACATGATAAATTTTCTAATGGTTATTGGTACAATAGATTTCTTCTCTTTGATCTAAGAGAAGGTAGTTGTATGCATAGTCAAATGTTCCATAATTACAGTGTGTTACTGGCGAAACTGGCAATATTGAAAGCTGTTGATTTGAGCCTTTTACAGCTCAGCATACTAAACTGCCCTTACGTTTTATGCATCATGTTTAAGCTTTTCTGCTGGGTGGTCAAGGGCAAGTTAAAGCACGACCTGTATAACAAAACATTTTTTTTTGTTTTTGTTTTTGTTTTGTATCTCTCAAGGTCAGTCAAATCCCCTCAGGAACACTTGTTAAGGAGTTGGGCGGTGACATAATAAAACCCAGAGAACCCCTCTCAAGGAGTGACAGCATAGACCTCTGGAAACAGCATATGACTTCTATGTCTGAGGAGGTTGGGGGAGGGCTCCTGAGAAGGGCCAAGTAGACTTCCGTGCCTGGGTGGCCTCGACCAGACCTTTTCCTGCCCTTAACCCACAGCTCTGCAGAACCTGCTGCATGAGAGGGGGTATCTGTCCTGTAGAATCAGAAGGCCACTGGCCACTGCTGCTAGGACATACTCCAAGCCACCAACAGTAGTGAGGCTCTCTGCTTGCTACTCAGAGCATAATACACAGTCTGAGGGTGAAAGTACAACTGAGTATGTGGAGAACAAGATCCTGTTCCTGAATATGAGCCTATTGGTGACCTTCCATCCCTGATGGGGATCGCCCTGAGCCTGCTCTGCTGCCTGAAGCCTCAGTCCAAGAACCCATGAGTTGTGGGCCAAGTAGGCTCGTGCTCTTTTGCCTAGATAAGAGTTATACTTCTTCTTTTTTTTTTTTTTGGTCTTTTTGAGATAAAATCTCACTGTGCAGCTCATGCTGGCCTTGAGCTCACTTTTGTAACCCAGGTTGGTCTCAAACTCCTCGCGCCAGTCCTCCTGCCTCAGCCTCCCAAGTATTGGGATTACAGGCATGTGCCGCCACACCCGGCCCTGCACTTTGAATTTTAGACAAGGGGTACATAGTGGAGAAAAATAGAAGATACTACTTATTCTTTGTCCATCCCCCTCCAGCTTAAGATCCTTAATCACAGGTGAGGCTTGCTGAGCTATCCGTGGAACCTCCCTGGGTCACATCATTTCATGACTCATCGCCTAAACAGTCCTATCTGACATGGAGAGTGCATGACTTCTCGGGGTAGCTTGCTGTCCTGCTGTGCTTCCTGCTGACCTTTGACTTCTGATTCATAGATTCTTCCTAGAGAATATGGTGGCAGAAGTAGAGGCTGACCACAGGCTCTGCAGCCTTCTCGGCTCTGACTTGGGTGCTTACTGCTTGGTTTTCCTATTCCTCCCCACTTCCTGAGGCATGGTGCCAGAGCAGGCCAGAGCAGTGTGACACTTCTGCTCCCTCGTTCTAGATAAGCCCTTGTTCAACATGAAGATCCTGCTACTTGGGAAACTCTCCCGGAACAAGGATGAGGTGAAGGCTGAAGTTGAGAAGCTCGGGGGCAAGCTGACAGGGTCAGCCAACAAGGCCTCCCTGTGCATCAGCACTAAGAGTGAGTGGAGATGAACCACGGTCTGGAGGGCAGCTCAGAGGCCGGGAGCGTAGGTAGCACCTGCTACATATGTGCTCTTTCGCTGAAGAAAGGTGTGACACAAGTCACACCAAAAAATCCTCTCAACACATCATAATTCAAATGTATTTTTCTTTGTTTTTGGCAGTACTGGGGATTGAAATCAAAGCCTTCACACCGAGCTACATTCTTCACCCTTTTTTGTTTTTATTTTAAGACAGTGTCTCACTAAGTTGCCCACCCTGGATTCGAGCTTTAACCTTCCTACCTCAGCTTTTCAGAATGCTGGGCTTACAGCTATGCACCACCACGTGGACCTCTCCTAGTTTTTCTTTTTATGGGAAATGAGTGTTTTCATTTTGTGTGGCTTCTCAGTATATACAATGTATTTGTGTGTCTTACATTTGTAACTGAAAGTTGCAAGCTGCTGTAATACATTCCTTGCCAAAACAAAAGTTCTAGGCTTTAGGTTTGGAAAATACAAAGGTATATGGATTTCTTCATGAATTTTTTGACTATAGTTGGTTTAACCAGTGCTGGCGATCTGAACATGGCCTCACAATTCACTTCATCCATCTTGGTAGGTGTAACATGCCAAACCAATGAGAAATGCTACAGCACTTCCTACCTACACTGAGCTGCAGGGTCAACCACCTCCTCCATGTACCTCCTGACACCTGTGGAGTAGTTGGAAGAAGGTGCCCTAACTCAGCAGAGCTTAGAGTGAAGATTATTGTTCGTAAGAAATGGTTATTGGGGGGCCGGCGAGATGGTTCAGTGGTCTAAAGCGCCTGCTTAGGAGGGCTCAGGCAACTGCGGGGACTGCAGTTCGATCCCTGGCACCACATGCTGTGCCAGCGCCACCACCAGGGCAGGCTGAGCCAGCCACAAAATGAATAAATAAAGAAACAAACAAACACAACAAGCAAACAAACAAATAAATAAATAAATAAATAAATAAAATTAAAAAAAAAAGAAAGAAAGAAATGGTTATTGGCAGCCAGGCGTGGTGGCACATGCCTGTAATCCCAACACTTAGAAGGCTGAGGCAGGAGGATCAGTGGGAGTTCAAGACCAGCCTGGGCTACAAAAGTGAGCTCAAGGCAGCCTGAACTGCGTAGCAAAACCCTGTCTCAAAAAGAAAAAAAATAATTTGTCATAAAAAATGCTCTGAGATTACATTTGGGAAGGAGAAAAAGCTGAGGGTATGAAAATACTCAGCAGAGTACAACTCTGGTAATTAGAGATTGAATGTAGTGTTCAGCCTACATTTGGTCTTCTCTTTTCTTCCAATTTTGAACAGAGGAGGTAGAAAAGATGAATAAGAAGATGGAGGAAGTAAAAGAAGCCAAAATCCGTGTTGTGTCTGAGGATTTCCTCCATGATGTCTCCACCTCAACCAAGGCCCTGCAGGAGCTGTTCTCAGCACATATCTTGTCCCCTTGGGGGGCAGAGGTGAAGGAAGAGCCTGTCGAAGTAGAGGCCCTAAAGGGGAAGTTGAGTGCTATGCTCCCCAAGAAGAGCAAGGGCACCACCAAGGAGGAAGGTGAGGGCCCAGGCTGCTGACCCTGCCCCTCTTTTCCCAAAACTGGGTTAAGTGCTCCCTAGAACAGCTCCAGGTGTGAGGGCACCGGGTGGCAGGAGGCCATCCATGGGTGATGTATTGGCAAACTCTTAGGAAAACTATTCCTTTGTCCTCTAATTCCCTCTTGGGTTCGTGTTTTTCATTTCTCTGGCCCTTTCTAGGTATCAAGTCTGAAAAGAGAATGAAGTTAACTCTTAAAGGAGGAGCAGCTGTGGACCCTGACTCTGGTGAGTAGGTAGGCGTGGGCACACTCCCCTGCTGCTGTGGCACTGTGTACCTGGCAAGGTTCTGGGCAGAGAACGGCAGCCTTACCTCTGCAGGTCTGGAGCACTCAGCACATGTCCTAGAGAAAGGTGGGAAGGTCTTCAGTGCGACGCTCAGCCTGGTAGACATTGTCAAAGGGACCAACTCCTACTACAAACTGCAGCTTCTGGAGGATGACAAGGAAAGCAGGTGAGCTTCTGGCCCGGGGAGCCTCTACCTCAGCTTACGAAACCAAGGACCTGCGAGACCTAGGCCCTGGTCACGGAGAATCAGAACAGTGAGGTCTTCCAGAAAGTTTGGCAAGCACTATACTTTTTAGTGTTGTTTCAAATTCCCTAATTACTCCAATACTAAGCTGTCCCTCAGCACTTAGGTGTGGCTCGGTAGTGGAACACTAGCCTGGCAGGCATGGTGGTACACAGGTAGCAAGGGGCTGAGACAGGAAGATCAAAAGTTGGGGCCTAGCCTGGGCAACTTTTTATGACTTACAGTGACCTCATCTCAAAAGTGAAAAAGGGGTCTGGGAGTATAACTCAGTGGCACATTTGCTTGCCTGGCAAGTGCAGGGTTCTGAGTTCACTCCCTAATACCAAGAAAGTGAAAAGGGGATTGTAAATGTGGCTCGATACTCTTTTTAAGTTCAATCCCCGGTACTGTTTTTTTTTTTTTTTTTTTTTTAAATCCTCCTTGAATGGGATGATGTGGAGGGAAGCTGTTGATTTCTGAAGCCTTCCCTCCCTGTATAGGTACTGGATATTCAGGTCCTGGGGCCGTGTGGGCACTGTGATTGGTAAAAACAAACTGGAGAAGAAGGCATCCAAGGAGGATGCGATTGATAACTTTATGAAATTATATGAAGAAAAGACTGGGAATGCCTGGCACTCCAAAACCTTCACAAAGTATCCCAAAAAGTTCTATCCTCTGGAGATTGACTATGGTCAGGTAACCACATCCAGTTCTGTAGTTGGACGCTTGACTGCCTTTGCTAGATGCCCCATTCTGGTCCCGATTACCTGCAGTCCTTTGCTAGGGCTGTTAACATAGGTCTCTGCTTGACTTTTTTTCCCTAAAGGATGAAGAGGCAGTGAAGAAGCTGACAGTAAACCCTGGCACCAAATCCAAGCTCCCCAAGCCAGTGCAGGAGCTCATTAAGATGATCTTTGATGTGGAAAGTATGAAGAAAGCCATGGTGGAGTACGAGGTACGTGTATACGTCAACATTGACTGAGGACAAGGGCTGTTGCTGAGCTAATGAAATACTGTAGCTGTTCATTTCCTTGTGTCTCAGAAACCAGAGACGGGTGCTAGCCCTTGGTACCTCGAATCTCAGGGCATAGGGCTGCTGAGGCCCACTGTGCTTGCTGCTTCACTGAGGTTCTTGATTTGTGAGCCATGTGGTGGCTGTAGAGAGTTCTCTTCACCCCTTACTGCCTGATAGGCCAGGTAGGTCATGTTCTTCTACCCGCCCCACCACCACCACCAGTCAGATGGAGTTGTCCTATGAAGTCTTCCACCTAGAGGGAAGGTGTTGACTTCAAAACCCTTGTGTTGACTTTCTGTCTCTGTGACAGAATACTGGCGAAGAACAATTTACTAGAAGACGATGCTAGGGGGTTTTTTTGTTTGTTTTTTTCCTTTTTTCTTTTTTTCTTGGCTGGCTCGGGCTGTGTTTTCCTTTCACCCAGAAGGTGTCCTTCCCTGAGGGAGCACCCTCTGGTGGGGCTGTTCTGAGCCAGAGGAGTGGCACTTGGACCTCTGCTGTGGGCAGGCATAGCTTGACTTCTGCCTGACAGGCTTACTCACGTAACAGCTCATAGGAAGAATGTGGTAAACGGGGCGGAGTAAAGATGTCTGTCTCTCGGGTTCGGGAACCCCGTGTGTGTTTCTAGCCTTCTGTGCATCTGTACTCCTCTTCTTGGTGCCGTCTTGGTTTAGGTCTTTCTTGTGGATGATGCTTTTATATTGTCTCAGGCACTCAGGTGTGAGTGACAGGAGGAAGGTGTTGTGGTCACCTCATGGCCCTTGCCCAACCCATGTTCACAAGACCATCTCCAAGGCCACAGCATCCATGCATTAAGCACCTCTATATGTCGGCACTGAGAGATCCTGCAGTTAGAGCTGCTTAGCTTTTCTGTTTCTGGCCATCTGGAACTACACGTGCACACATAAATTCCTCACCCCAGAAATGGAGTCAGTGAGCAAAAGGGGGTCTGACTGAATTTCATATCGATGGTAAAAACCACAATCCCATTGAAAATTCCCCATAGCAGTTTCCCAGAGATTGTGAGCAATATTGGTACTATGGGGACAAACGTGAAAGGGTCCATGTTGACTCGGAAGATTAATATGATATTAGTATATATAATAATAAATTCAGGTATACGTTCTATTGAAAATAACTTGAGTCACTTAAAAATTTTCAGTTCTTGGCTGGGGCTGTAGCTTAGTAGTATAGGACCTGCCTGGCAAGCACAAGATCCTGAGTTTGATTTTTGTTACTCACAAAGAAAATCCCAATTATTTCTGGCCTAGAGTCCAAGGAGATGTGCATGTACCGCCTTGGCTCTGAGGCCCCAGGGAGGGCTGCTAGAGTGGGAGCCATGACAGGAGCATGGGCCCTCTTCCCCTTTAGAATGGCACTGCCCTCTTCTGGAAGTGCTGGCCTGGGGGTGACACAGTTGGCTTATCCCAGACAAGAATGCATTCCTAGCCAGGGAAGGGGCTGTACCTCCTATGGAGTTGGGTTACCAGGTTTCCCAGGGAAACCTGGCATTCTCTGTTGGGTTTAAGAGGCCTATGATCAGCCCCTAAAGCCAGCTCTGAGAGAGGAACCTCCCTGTCTCCTCAGATCGACCTTCAGAAGATGCCGTTGGGGAAGCTGAGCAAACGACAGATCCAAGCCGCGTACACCATCCTCAGTGAGGTCCAGCAGGTGAGTGAGCAGGGCCTTCCAGGGATCTCTTTGGCAGTTGCTCTTCTAGGCAAGGGCAGTGGTGACATCTGCCCAATGGTAATTAAACAGCAGCCTGGAACCACAGTTGATAAGTATTTGGATTTGTTTCAGTTGAGCAGAACTGATACATGCCTGCTGTTGACTAAAGATGTCACAAAGTTGATAGTAATGTTTTCAGTTACGGAATGTGTGGTAGACTTTCTGTAACTTTAATGATTTTGTTTATCTTTTTAAATTGTGGCGTGCTGCCTTACGAATTAGGTTGAGTTTATTTTGCAGTTACTAGGAAGTTGCCGTTAGAAAACAGTTTTCCTTCCTCTGTACACAACATCTACTATGTGTAACAGGTACCCTCAAAGCCTTGCTTATGTGACTGGGGTATGACAGGTGAAAGGGAGGAGTTCCAGGAAGTGAGCCTGCTATTGGATTAAGGCCCTGAGTCAGAGCTGTTAAATCCAGTCACCTTTCCTTAGTACCCACAGGCTAGGAAGGTATAGGGCTTTTCTTTGGCTCAAGTTGTCCTGGTAGGAGGTTGCATCCTTCCCCAATGCCCAGTGCCAGCTACACTGGACAGCAAAGTCCACATCATGGTGAGAAGTGGGCCTGAAGGCTGCCATCTCACAGCCCTTGCCCACCCCATGTTCACAAGACCATCACCAAGGCCACACATCCATGCATTAAGCACCTCCATGTGTCGGCACTGAGAGATCCTGCAGTTAGGGCTGCTTAGCTTTTCTGTTACTGGCCATCTGGAACTGCACATGCACACATAAATTTCTCACCCCAGAAATGGAGTCATTGAGCAAAAGGGGGTCTGACCGAATTTCATAGCAGTGGTATATACCACCATCCCATTGAAAAATGTTCAAACGTCAGAAATAATGAAAGGTGTTTTCCAGCAGTGATGTGTCCTGCCATGGTTTTGCAACTAACATTTTGCATCATTCACTGTGTCACTAAATTGCAGTTTGAGAAGCCTGCTGTGTGCTGGGGCTACTGGAAGGCCAAGCTGGGTACCCCATCCCCACCCCCAGCACCATTACACCGTGAGAAGCAGCTTTCTGTTTGGAACCCCACATAACTGACCTCCCTCTGCAGTGCCCCTCTAGGCAGGAAAGCCTGACTAGGTGCCAGGCACTTCCTGCCTCAGCCTCATATTCGTTCTGTCCCTTCCCCTCCAGGTGCTATCCCAAGGCAGCAGCGACTCCCAGATCCTGGATCTCTCAAATCGCTTTTACACTCTGATTCCACATGATTTTGGGATGAAGAAGCCCCCACTGTTGAACAACACAGACTGTGTACAGGTAGTGCCATGTCTGAGGCACGACCACCCAGTGCCCTGGTTTGAAATGAGATTTTTCCCCATTGGTGGAAACAACATCCCAGAGAACTGATTGTTTGTTTTTTTTTTCTTTTGTCTTTTTGAGATAGGGTCTCACTATGTAGTTCAGGCTGGCCTTGAACTCACTTGTAGCCCAGGCTGGTCTCAAACTCACACCGATCCTCCTGCCTCAACCTCCCCAAGTGCTGAGATTACAGGCATGAGCCAACACACCCAGCTATAACTGATTGTTTTTCTTTTCCTTGCTCTGGGGAGAAGAGCCAGTTGACAGAAAAATCTATTCTCCATCTCACAGGCGACCCACAGGAATTCTGGCTGAGACACGTCTCATGGCATCCTTAGTGGCAGTCCTCACTAGCATAGGATGTAGAGACAGGAAGTTCTTGCTATCCCTAGTCAGGCCTCATTAGCACCCCAGAGAATGCTGTGAATGTCATCTTCATTGTGTGGCACAGTGTCACGCACAGGCCACCTGTGCCAGAAGGGCATCTGTCTTCCTTACTTTCAATACTTGATTCCACCAGGCCAAGGTGGAAATGCTGGACAACCTCCTGGACATCGAGGTGGCCTATAGTCTGCTACTGGGTGGATCTGATGATAGCAGTAAGGACCCTATTGATGTCAACTATGAGAAGCTTAAAACTGACATTCAGGTAAGAAGGCACCCTTTTCCCAGTGCCTTAGCCACTGATCCCGAGAACAGAGGTCCCCACCTTGACTGTGTGTCAGGATGCCAGGGAGAATCCTGTTGGGCCTATGGAGTTACCTACCTATTTCAGTGTCACTCGGTGGTCCTTGGAGGCCCTGAGCATGGCATCTGTCCATGGTGCTCCTGTTTGCCAGGCAGGTTTTCTAACAAGTGCCTCAGCTTGATAGGGACACCAATTTGAAGATCTTGGCCAGAAGTTCCTCTTTTTCTCCTAAGCCTGGAGAGGAACTCTTGAGTTGGAGACTGGGGCTGTAGATATATAGACAGTTTTCGAGACTCCATCTCAGAAGTAGAAATGCCCAGTGGTAGCTGTAATAGAAATGGGGTGTTTGTGGTGAGGAAGATCAGAATTCCTGGATTTTCTTAATTTTTTAATAAGAATATTAAAACCTAGCACACAAAGTTTTCCATTGTTTGCTGTGGTGTATTTAGTGTGAATTATGTTTATGTTGTATTATTAATAGCCTATGCTCTAAGGGTAACACATATGGCCCTAAGAATTCAGAGAGAGTGAGCACTTGTTCCTATCCTCAAGTTTGAGTGGTTGGTCTGCCTCTCTCCATTTCTAATTGCATGGTGGCTTCTGGCCCCTTTGCTTGTGTCTGGCTCATGCTGGGCTGCTGCTGTAGGAGCCAGATCTCTGTTCCAGATGCTCCCTGGTCACAGAGCTCTAGATTATAGCTTTACTGATACTGAAAAGCATAAGATTTTAGAAGACCCCTGAGATCCTTAACAGTTGAAGTAGGTGAAAAGACAAATGCCCAGGGGGGTTGAATCCAGGTTTGGCCTGCCGGGTGAGCTCTTTGAGTATGGCTTGCATTGAGGAATGAGTTGGTCCTGGCATCTATCTGCTCAACTTGTGGATTGCTGGTCTGCCTACGTGGGAGCACCTGGGGACCTCCTTGCTCTGATCCCAAGACACCTGTCTTCTAGGTGGTTGACAGAGATTCTGAAGAGGCGGAGATCATCAGGAAGTATGTAAAGAACACACATGCAACCACACACAATGCGTATGACTTGCAGGTTATCGAAGTAAGAACTGCCTCCTTTTCCTCTTTGTGTCATTGTGCTTTCCCCACCCGGTCCCCAGCCTGGGCCTCAGAAAACAAGAGCAAGGGCTGGGGAGATAGCTCAGTAGAATAAGCACTTGCCTAGCAAGCTCAGGGTCCTGAGTTCAATTCCCAGTCCCGCAAGAAAAAAAAAGACAAGAGCAATCTCCCTTACTTTAAATAAGCAGAGCAAATAACTCTTTTGGGCAGGAAATTAATAATAAGTCTTGTGGTTGGGGTAGCTTTTTATTCTTAAAGGGCATATACAATCTTGGCTTTGTTTTTGGGTCAAGTGTGTTCTCCCAGTCAAAACCTGTCAACATAAATAAATCTACCTTTGAGTAGTGAAAAAAATCATGTGCTCTGCAGATGCAGGCTGGCTCCTGTCTGGTAGGGCCTCAGTAGATCAGGTTGTGCTGATCCTAGGGAGCAGTTCCCTGCTACAGCTGACTTGTGCTTTATACAGCACTGGTGCTCCCCGACCAGGGCACTCTTTCAGGGAACCACAGTAACAGACAGCTGCCTTTGTGTGTCCTTTGTTGACTGCCTCCTCAGATCTTTAAGATAGCACGGGAAGGGGAGAGCCAGCGCTACAAGCCCTTCAAGCAGCTTCACAACCGCAAATTGCTGTGGCATGGGTCTAGGACCACCAATTTTGCTGGAATCCTGTCCCAGGGTCTACGGATTGCCCCACCTGAAGCACCTGTGGTAGGTACCTGGAGGCCCAGCCTAAGGGTGTCTCCTTACTTGGAGGAAGGAGACAGCCTGGGGAGCTGAATGTGGACTCGTCAGGATATGGGCTTAGCACACATCTTTCCCTGCCCTGCAGCAGGGATGTCTTCCCCTGGTCCTATAGACCAGCCCTGTCCATGGTGCAGCTGCACAACCCTCAGTGACATTTTAGAACAGAAGTGTAGGTCAGGGCTTCTGAGAGTGCTGAGTGGGTTGACATGCAAGAAACTGACCTGGACCCTAGCTAGGTGAAGTCTCACACTGCCTCTGCTGATCCCTGGCTGGTGGCCTCTGCTTCTCAGTCCACCTGAAGGTGATGTGATGACTTGTCCCAGTGGTGAGCTGTGACTGGGCTGATGACCTGAGCTCTCCAAACTCTTGTTTCATTTACTGCAGGAGCTAAAATGATCGCGTGCAGTCCTTGGTGCGCCCATGTACCTGCTGCAGGTCTGAGCAGTATAAATTAATGTATGACTCTCCCATTAGCCCATGAGGTTATTTTCCGAGCTGGGAGGGAGAAAGAAGGTTCCAGGAACTTCTTAGCCACCTTTAGCATGAGGTGGGTGATGGTTCAAGGCAGTCTGAGAAAATGGCCTCACTTCAAATAAGGAGGATTTCAGCTGTCCCTTTTTTAACCCTGCAGACAGGCTACATGTTCGGGAAAGGCATCTACTTTGCTGACATGGTCTCAAAGAGCGCCAACTACTGCCACACATCTCAGGGAGACCCAATAGGCTTAATTTTGTTGGGAGAGGTCGCCCTTGGAAACATGTGAGTAGCCTGGTTGTGACGTCGGGGACTTGATGGGAAGAGGAGGGAGCTGAAGCCGAAGGAGGCCCCACCAGTCACTGATTAGACAGCCCTGACCACCTGTGAGTGATAGAAACCTGAGTTCTCCAGTTGAATTCCAGGAAGAGTGAAGGGCATCTCAGAAGATGAGAGGGCAGTAGGACAGACAACTGAGAGACTGAAATTGCACCAAAGCTGGTCTCCCCACAACTCACCCCACCTCTCACCAGTGTTTAGATTTTCTGAAACCAAGCTAGATGGAGCTGGACTCAATTTCAGTTCCACATTTCCCCAAAAAAGAAAGTCTGATTAATCAGGTTGCTTCAGGTATCTCCTCTGATGCTGTCAGCTGTTTCCTAGGGAGCAAGGTCATGCTTTAAAGGTCCAGGGACAGACTACCTCTGGAGCAGTCAGCCAGTCGAAGCTCCAAACAGAACCTTTCCTTAGATGGGCTAGGTACCCAGCATGACAATGAGCGGGATTCTCTGGGTCTTTCAGATCATCACACCTAATGATGCTAGGCAGTGTGCTGGTCTAGGGACTCTGAAATTGTTCTTTCCTGAACAGGTACGAACTGAAGCATGCTTCTCACATCAGCAAGTTACCCAAGGGCAAGCACAGTGTCAAAGGTGATGTCCCCTGTGTGTTGCTATAGGCAGGCCTCTAGGAGAGTAAGGAGAGGGAGGCTGTCTTCTCTAGAAGGCTGGGGTTTAGGGGTGGCTATTCATTTAACAGAACACAGTTTCATTCTTGGCTGTGGCCACAGGTACCGTATGCAAGCACTAGTAGCTGAAGGTATTTGTCAGCTATTGCAGGAAAGGACCTCTGGTGGCAGTGGCACCTGCAGCCCCTGGGATGCTGGAGTTGGTGGCAGGTGTTCAGGGCACCAAACCGGGGGAAGGGACTGCCATGGAGTTTGGTAGAGCAGCTATGTAAGCCTAGAGGGGGCTAATGTTGGGCTTCTCAACAAAAACCATTTCAGATTAATACTAAGAGCCTAAATTTTGGGGCTGGGGAGATAGCACCATGGCACAAGTGCCTGCCTGGCAAGTTCAAGGTCATGATAGATAAATTTATTTATTTATTTATTTATTTATTTAAAGCCTTCAGGTTGTTTTGGATTTTGAGACAGGGACTCACTATACAGTTCAGACTGGCCTTGAGTCACTAGCCTAGGCTGGCCTCCAACGCAACAGCAAACCTCCTACCTCAGCCTCCCCAGTGCTGATATTACAAGCATGGGCTACCACTGCCACCTTTCAGCCTCCAGTCTCGTAGCTAGTGAGAATTTGAAATTTGTGTGTTTAAAATGAGAACATACATGGGGCATGATTTGTACCTCATGTCCCTGAGATGTGTTAATGCCCATTTTTAGTTCCTAGAACTTGACTTTCTGTTTTACAGGTTTGGGAAAAACAACCCCAGACCCCTCAGCTAGTATTACTCTACAAGGAATTGAGGTTCCCCTCGGCACAGGGATCTCATCAGGTGTTAATGACACCTGCCTGCTGTACAATGAGTATCCTTTCATGGCATGCTTGGGTGTGAGCATGACCAATATCTGGGAGACATAGCATCATTTACTTCTGTACAGGTCACTCCAGACTCCTCAGGGACTGCCCTGAGTGGATCTCATGGTGCCTGATTCCCCCATATTTACGGGGTGAGAGTCTTCCCATTTCCAGTGGGTCCTTCATGTGTCTGACAGACAATGGGTCATTTCAAGCATTCTGCCATCTGTGGGGAAGGAGGAACAGGACTCTTAAGCTGTTGTCTCCTTAACACACTTCCCCTCCAGGTACATTGTCTACGATACTGCTCAGGTGAATCTGAAGTATCTGCTGAAACTGAAGTTCAATTTTAAGATGTCCATGTGGTGAACTCAGCTATGGTTGAGCCTCGCCCCAGGACTCCAGCTCCAGAGCCCACGGCCTGGAGCCTCATGCATGGGCTTCTGTGCAGACCTCAGCTGGTTGCTGATGGCCTTTACCTTTACTCAGTCTCAGTAGAGAGGATTTTATGTGAACAGGTTAAAAAGTTCCTCCCAACATTGCAAACCTGTTGTAGCTGATGGGGGGAGGGTGGGGTGAGGTTGTGTACTCTGCTAGGGAAAGTCCTAGCAGACATAGCTGACAACTGAGGAAAAGTTGGGAAGAATGTTTGTTCACTCTGTTCACCTAGACTAGTCCCGTGGAGAAGGCAAGCCACCTTATAGCCCCTGCCTTACTGGTTTCCCAGAGAAGGAAATATGCTTCCACTCTTTTCTAAGTGTTTTGTTTTTAGTTTTGATATTGGCAAAATGTTAAACATTTATTTTGAGCTAAAAATAAAAACTAATTTCATACTATTTAGATTTTCTTCATCATGTACTTACCGTACTCTTTAGTTTTGGGATTGTGTTATTTTGCCTTTCAGTGATAGATAATAGGCCAAAAGGAGAAACATGGATTTCTCTTAGAAAATGAGAGCTTTCTTCCTTTTCTAGAAGTACTTGAGCATGGAAGCTCTCTGAATGTGTAATATAATAAATTTATTAAAAGTTGTGCTTGGAATTTTGACTCGCCTATGAGCAGTTGTCTATAATCACCGATGTGCTACCCAAGGGCTGATGGCCATTCTTCATTAAAATGCAAATCCTTCTGTTCATGCTTGTGTCTGGTCTCATTCGCACTGCAGATGTAATCGTAGGACAAGGTCCACAGAGACTCCCAAGTGCTGGCCATGCTGGTCTTTGAAACCCCATAGCACCAGGCACCAAACTATTATGATGATGATGATGATGATGATGATGATGATGATGATGATGATGATGATGATGATGATGATGATGATGGCTGGGGGTGGGGCTGGTACAGCGTGTGCTAGGGATCTGACTACGACCCTTACAATTGCCTAAACTTGCGCTGTAGACCACTGAAACATCTCGCCGGCCCAACCAGGCACCAAACTTGAATGTCCACCTACCAGGAGAAACCACAGTCCCAGGGAGCTGGGGAGATAGCTCAATAGAATGTCTGGCAAGGACGTGAGTTCAATCCCCAGTTCCGCCAAAAAAAAAAATCACGGTCCCAGAACAGGCACTCAGAAGACAGTGTGAAAGAGCAGCACATAAACCACATTGCTCCTGGAGCTGCTGAGCACTGACCCTGAATGTTTACATCTAAAACTGATGACTAGGCCTTACAGCCCCTAGACACCCTTCACAAGAGTAGGGATGTAGGCAGTCACAGGCAGAGATGACTGAACAGCAAGACACCTACCCTAGAGATTCTATAAATCTTCCCTAGAAGAAAAAAAAAATGGCCATCTCACACCTGGAAATCAGGGCCAGCAAAATAGCTCAGTGGATTAAAGCACCTGCAGTCAGATGCAGGGTCCCAGAAGGTTCGACTCCCCCGGCCCTGCCATGCTGGCCCACACTGAGGGCAATTGAGACTGAGCCTAGTGGTGTGCGCCTAAGTCCCAGCTCTAGGGGGGCTATGTACAGGTGATCACTGAGACTGATCTAGTAGTGAGACCCTGAGCACGCTGTAGACCGCTTCCTAAAATACCAAAAGGAAACCCTGGAAATCAGGGATTTTTCCTCAAGAGGTTTTTGTTTTGTATTTTGGTGAGAGAT
>PVKN010009039.1:0-16127 GCA_004027915.1 Capromys pilorides
AACTCAGGTGGCATGTAAACTGTTGGAACATTCAGTGATATAGTGTGGAACTTACCGCATACATGCTATGAGGTATTTTTATTTTACAGAATAAATCAATTGTATGTATTTTTCTCTTGAAAAGTAGCTGTATGAAATTTGTTTCTTA
Source organism: Capromys pilorides (assembly GCA_004027915.1). Lineage (NCBI taxonomy): Eukaryota > Metazoa > Chordata > Mammalia > Rodentia > Capromyidae > Capromys > Capromys pilorides. The sequence goes on from PVKN010009039.1 coordinate 149, forward strand.
AACATGATTCTTGTCTTATACAGTATTCTGACATCCTACCAGTACTTGTCTTACCTGTTTTTGGTTGTTTTCTGTTTTGGATAATAGTATCTAATGTTGACAGAAATTAAACGTTTTATGTATACAGAGTGTTATGGATTTTAGACTTTGTGGGCACAGATATAGAAGATCACCACTTACAAATAAAGTATTTTACATCTATATAAAAGTGTAATACAAACAGCCTATGGTGCCGTAGGTTGTCACTCTGGCCTAGATCATTCACTCAGTGTTAATATACTCAAGGCATGTGCTAAGCACAAGCTGTGTGCTACAGCTTTACCATGGTATAATGTTTACTATAATTTCAAATGGGAGGAGTATACCTAAAATAATATTTAAAAATTCAGTGTAGCAAATACATTACCTAGCCAAATAGTTGTTTTTTATCTTTATCGAGCATTATGTACTGCACGTAATTGTTTGCACTCTGCATTCATCTAACTGGCAGAGAACTGAGCTTGCTCACATAAGTATGACCACGTGCACATAAGTAACATGTGCTACTCTGATGACTATGAATGTCACTGGATGATAGGAAATCTGTTGTACTGTACACTTATGAAATCACTATTTTATACACAGTCCGTTTGCTTACTTAAAGATCCTTATGCAGGCTATATAGATCATGTGTGTGAGGAAATTATTGTCTAGTTGAGAAAACAAGAAGCTTGTTAGGATTAGAAAAACAGCCAAACAATATACAATGTGTAGCACCATTGATAATTAGGGAGTAGAGAGCCAGCCAGAGTCCCAGATAACCTTCATTTCACTGTTTTTAAAAGAATAGCTTTCTTTTGCTAGCTAGAACAGTTGTTCCTTTCTCTTCTGGTCATTCAGATACTTTTGTTTGCCACTCTCTGCTCTTCCTTCCAGAATCTGCACTTCTGTAAGAACCCTTCCATTCTGCCACAGCCCTGCTTTCCTCCTATTACATTATCCCAATGCCCAAGCAGCCTTAGGATTAAGAGTAGGACAAACACAGTGGTGGCAGCGAGGTGAAAAGAGAGACGTGGGTAGAAAAGCTCTCTTCTTTAATGTGATTATTCCGCACTTAAACCCATTTCCAAGTATAATTCAAAACCAAGAATTTGCAAACTTCTGCAAAGGACCACATACTAGCTATTTTTGGTTTTGTGGATATATGGGCTTGTATCATAGCTACTCAAATGTCTATATAATGAGTGTGGTTGATGTACAATGCTACTTTATTTTCAAACTAGGAATGTTGTGATTTATTCCAGAAGTTGAGCTTTGCTGACTTCTGTTACAAGTTATCCGTTTTCTTCTTCAATGCTAGTGACCAAAACCGTGACGAAATCAAGAGAGAAGAATTTCTGGTCACCGGGTTCCCTGTGAGTTTTGTTCCCCATACTCCCTTAGCTCAGGCAGTGCAGCATTAGCTTCACAGACAGTAGGAGGTAGATGGAAAGAGAAAAGAAATGAGTGGAGGAAGGAGGATAGACTGCCATTCTTGTTCTCTACACCCTGATTCAAGTCCCAAACCTTCAATCCCATCTGCTCCCTCCTGCATCTTATGCCAAATACACCCCTCCCCTCAGCATGTGCCCACCACCAAATGCTTCCGTTCTTCACCATGCTCCCAAATCCATCACTCTGTGCACTCCTCCTCGGCAAGGCAGTGCCGGTCACTATGGTAAGGACATATCTTCCTGGAGTTCTAAGGTATTGCTACATACATTTCCTCTACATAAATGTTATTTGCAAAAACAGGTAAATGATGATTATAATTAGGTTAATTAAACTGCTACAACATATCCCAGATAACTTTTATTTCTGTAGGAAAACCTATATGAATTAATCATAACATATGAACTTTAACAAAGTGATCAGGGGGCCAGGGAGATAGTTGAGGAACATGAGATCCTGCCTGGAAAGTGTAAGGTCTTGAATTCAATCCACAATATCAAAATTATATAAAAAAAAGAACGTGATCAATCGTAATCTAAGAAGTATCTCTTAATGTCGTTTAAGCAAAAACAGCTTACATTAGAATCCCAATGAGTGCTTTCAGAGGAATGCAAGAATCATTACTCAGTATTAGTAAACAAGTAAAAAAGCACTCTCAACGAGCTGTATAAACAATATCTGATCTTTATCTCTTCAAAAAGCTTGATAAAACAACACAGAAGAGATTAGAAACTGTATCACTGGTTTCTTCTTATTTTGTTCTAAAATTTCTCTTATCCCTCCCTCTTGGAATAAAAGAGGGCTCTCCCCTTGGACTAACCCTTTTGGACTTTCTTCTATTTCAAGAAGACAACTAACTCTTAACATTGACCAATAAACTTGTGTATTTCTCTAACTGGTTTCTGCATCCTTTTAAAATCAAGCTACTAAATACTATTCATTAATGGCTCATTAATTCACTATTTCACCACCAGAAGGAAGTCTCATCCACGTTGAATTTTTCTGCCAAAATTAGTAGCCCATGTTCACAACCTTTGAAAAATGAGCAGCAGTTGGTGATAATATTGCACTGGGGAGAGAAAAAAGTTTGGCATGCATTATAGTAGTTAGACAGATTGCCATCAGTTTAAGGACGGAGGGGTAAGTAAGGTGATTTTCAATTGTAGTCATTGCCCTTTGGTGCACTTTGAGTAAATAGATCGAATGCTGGTTTCCAAGATAAAACAACTTAAGAAAGGCCAGAATATTGATTTTAAATGATTTTACCTGCACAAAGAATACTGATTAGGATTCTAGCCACAACACATTAAGGAAAAAATTTTCTTGGGTTCTAAGTGGAAAAATATTGCCTTTCCACTTTTGAAATGTTTTTTTTTCCTTTTATTTATTTTATGTTTTAGTTTTCAGTAGCTTATTTCCTGCCTCCTTTCCTCCTTCCTTTTTCCCCCCTCCCTCCCTCCCTTCCTGTCTTTCTCCCTTTCCTCCTTGCTTCTTTCTCCATTCTTTTTCACTGATGCTTTTTTAATTGGCCTGTGACTTCACCTGGTGGTGAAATAGTGAATTAATGAGCCATCAATGAATAGTATTTAATAGCTTGATTTTAAAAGGATGCAGAAACCAATTAGAGAAATATACAAGTTTATTGGTCAATGTTGAGAGTTAGTTGTCTTCTTGAAATAGAAGAAAGTCCAAAAGGGGTAGTCCAAGCAGAGACCTCTAAAGAGAAAGACTCAGTGGAGCAGTTATTCATGAAGATCAGAGCATCCAAAGTATCAGAAGGGCTCCAGTTCATTATTATTTGACTGTGGAGATTCGTGAAGTGTTTGGAATGTGGGAGTGCTATATTAGCAGTGGGTTAGTCCACTTGTGTCCATAGCTGAGTGTCCTGTGAGGAAGGGGTCCCAGCTGAAGGACACTGGAGGTATGTCACTCTAAGGTATAGCTATAGCTTTTAGCTGACACCCTTCACCCTTCTCTGGGATACTGCTTCCTAAGTGCTATGCAGTAAGCAATTTTACTCTTCCTTATGCAGTGGGACTTTGGTTCACAAGCTCAATTTGTTTTATGATTTTGGAGAAGATGGCTATGTTTCATTGGGAAGATGGTTATAATTATGTTTGTCACCTCATGTGGAGGTTGTGAATGAAAGCAAAATTTTGTTGAATGCTTGTATTTGAGAACTGTATTGTTTGTGAATAGAATCATTTGTGAACCAAGGTACAATGTACTTCCACAATATTACTGCTGTGGAACAAACCTCTCATGAACTAAATTCTCTGAAACCATGTTACAAATAGATCATTTCCCTCAATAAGTCATGTCAGAAATTTAGTCCTAGCAATGGGAAAGCTGACTAATACCAAGATTTATAGGAGGCCAGTGGGACTGCTGCTGTGACCATACTTGACCACGTGGTAGGAAGGCTTTTCAGTTTGTTTGGTAATATAGGTAGCGGAACCCTAGAATACATGTGGCAGAACTTGATGGGTTAGGGTTAAGGTTAGAACGCTGACAAGAATGTGGATAGTGTGAGACAGGATTGTAAGTTTTCAGTTAGGAATGATGATACTATTGGGAATTAGATTAACATTCATGCATGTTATATTTTGACAAAATTTTTGTCTGCATTTTTCCTGTGCCCTAAAGCTTTACAAGAGGCTGATTTTAAAGTTGATTAATAAATGTAACTGGCAGGAGAAATTTGAAGGAAGCCCCACATAGTGGCATGGGTACTGCTATCTACTTTTAGACAGATTTACTGGTGAGAATTGGAAACATAAAACAGGGAAAATAATAGAAAACTATTGCTTTGCCTGAAAGGAACAAACTGGGAGGCTGAAGCCAGAGAAAGTGTGGTTGCTGAAGAATATGTGGTCATTAAAGAGAAATTGAGTATTTTGTACAGAGACAGAAGGAAAAATGCGGTTAAATCATCTCAGAAATCAGTAAGAGCTCATATTCTGCAGCACAAAGATGTAATTACAAGTATTTACTTTTATAAGAGAAATTCTGCTCAAGAGGAATCTCCTAAGGACTTTGTTCCCCAGAATTTGTTTCACCATGTTTAGCTGTTTAGTCACTCACAGGCTATAGCTGCCATGATCCAAGAGACTCAGTGACTGTTCCACTAGCAGCAAAAGTTTAAATTGCTCATGTGATGCTGTTTTTCTTGGCACCAGTGTGCACAGTAGATTTAATGCAGCTTTTAACATGATTTTGAGGGAAATCCAGGGAGACCAAGCAAAGAGCTCCTGAAAAGCAAGTATTTGGAACCTTGGAAATGAAGCTGAACATATAGTAGAGATGCTTGGAAGATATAAAGACTGTAGAATAGCTATTGGGGAACACTGCAGGATCATGGCGCATATTTATCACTATATTAATCCATTGACATTTCTAACTGAATGGGTTGTTTTTAGAGGTGACTCCCAGTTTCCTTCAACTGTGTCACTGGAGGCATGCATTCAGAGGGTCTACCTTTCACTGGAAATCTTCCCAGTTCTGTGCCTTCTAGCTACTAGGAAGCGAGGTAGCTTCCTCCATTGGGTCCTTTTGCCATGTTGGTCCTGCCTTAGATCCAGCCATTAATGGCCTAAATCTTCTCAAATCATGAGCCAAATGAACTATTTCTTGCTTGAAGTTTTGGTGTCAGGTATTTTGCCCCAGCAATGAGAAAGATGACTAATTCAGGAGGTTATTTTATAATTTAGGGTGCTATTTATAGTTTAATATATAACCCTGATCTCCAGAAAGTGCTTGTTAAAGCTGGAGTATAAAATGCTGATGCAGAAAATGCCAGTAAGTAATGTTTTTCCTTCCAAACTTAATAGCCTATGAGCTATGCCAAAACTGAATAGTGCCACCTTTCTAACTCCACTTTAATTCATGTAAATTGAGTTCTCATCCTTTCAACTCCTGCTCTAATCTGCTAGGAACAGTCTGCCATGATGAAGTAACATTAACATGACAGCCAAAGATTCATCCTGTGCCTCCAAAGGTACCTTCCAGAAATGGTACTGGAAGTCTTGCTTCTATTCCACCATGCACCCTTAATGGATTGCTTATTAAATGAAGATCAAGACATATTCAACTGTTACAGATCAAATGCAGTAAAAAGAAATTCTTCATAGCCATACTTTCTGTGTGGAGATCAGGAAGAGCTGCAATGTGATAGAACACAGGGCAGGCAATTTAGTTTAAAGGCTCCATTTTTAGAGAGAAGACCCATAACAGCATTTGTCAACTTTGAAGAATTATTTATGTACTTTTTTATTAAAATATTTTATTAAATCATGATAGGTATAAAATTTCTCCTGTAGAAAACATTTTAAAAGTAACCATTCAAATGTCTCTGGATTTTCTATCTGCCAGATTTCTATTGCTTATGTAATGTAAATCTGTATATACTACACTACAATTATTTAAACCAGAAATTAAAACTCATAGAATGCTGCCAATATTCTTTGGGACTTGCCTAAGATTTTATTATTTGTATGATTGGCTTTGCTTACTTTATACTTTCTATCCTAGGAATTAGTCTAGATCTCATATTGCTTTTTACTTCCATGTATTTTTTGTTCTTTTCCAATCTGGGACAGTTCTGGTCTTGACAGTTTTGAAAATCATACCTCATTTATTTTACAACAAGTTGCAGTATGAAGTTTGACTGATATTTTACTCAATATAAGATTGATGATGTACCTTTTTCACAATAGCAACAACACATCATGAGTTATATAGTAGCCACATGTCTTCGTATAAGTTAATTTTTAAGATATCTCTCATTAATTGATAACCAACCACAGCCCTATTATACATAAATAGGTTAATTTTGATCATTTTCTTAATATGATATCTAAAAGACTCTCCACCTGGAATTGACACTTCTTTCTTACAATTTACAAATATTATGTGGGTAGTTACTTAGGGACTATGAAGCTATCTTGTTTCTTGTCATTGTTTTGCTCATTAATTTGTAACTACCATTAATAATTCTTTTTTATGTATTTAGGGCAGGGTCTACATAGATCAGAGTTGCAGTGATTCTCCTGTTTGTAGCCTTCCAGGCACTGAGATTACATGCATGCACTACCATGCCCAGTGCCCTGAGGACAGGGCTGGCATGGCAGGCCAGGGATCAAACCCTCGTTGCTTCATCTGCCTAAGCAGATATTTTAATCTTCTGAGCTATCTGGCTGGCCTTCATTAACAATTCTTGTCAGCAATTTATTTATTTATTTATTTATTTATTTATTTATTTATTTGGCACAGGGTCTCGCTATGCAGCTCAGACTTGTAGTGATTCTTCTGTTTCAGCCTCCACAGCACTGAAATTGCAGGTGTGTGCCACCACCTCTAATTTCTGTAACCAGCACAACAGCAGACAATAGCAGGGATCAAACCCGAGTCCTTGTGCTTGACAGACAGGCACTTAGACCACTGAGCTATCTCTTCAACCCATCAGCAAAATTTTTTAACACAATGTTTGTCAAATGGCAATTATGTATTTCTTTCATTCTTATTGTTTATTAACTTTACTTCTAAAACGATGTGCTACTGCTCTCTCACTTTTCAGTTGTTTATATCAGAGTGGAATCATGTATTTTATTAAAGTTATAATCCATTGATGCATCACCGTGTTGCTCAAATTGTCCACAGTTAATCATTGGAAGGTCTTTTAGGTAGACTTTGTTCATTCACATTTTTAAAGAGAAAAAATATATTTTATGGATATTCTTCTTGATTTTTAATGATGTAGAAGGAATGACCCCAAAACTTAGTGGCCTAAAACAATATGGCGATTATTGTTTCTCCTATTTCTAGGATCTGCTGTTGAAGTTTGGTGGCTGTCACTCAATATCCCTCTGAAAGAGGCAGTTGGACACTGGCCAGGATGGCTTCTTAATATGTTTGAAGCACAGTTTAGGGTAGGTGCAACAGCAGAGGGATAGCAAGCTATTTTTCTTCACGTGCTTCTTCCCAATGACTAGCTAGGCTTTCTAATATTAGACCAATCTCAAGATTGCAGGTAATTTTACACCATAGAGGGGTTTCTTCCTCAACAAGTGCTAAAAGGGATACAGGTAGAAGCTATAGATCTCCTGATGGCCAGGTCTGAGATGTCCTTAATCATCATGCTTCTGCCATAGACTATTTATCAAAATAATTTTAGGCCATTGGATTTAAACTGGGGAAGTGAGAGGAAGGTCACACCATCAGTGGGACAGTGATCTGTGCAAAGGGGAGGGGAGATGGCTAATAACAGTGCAGTGAGGAACTATGGCACACCCTTAGTGTCCACTTCAATCAGCTTCATTCTAATGTCACCTGTAAATCTACATGCATGTAACCATGGCAATGTTCTTCATTTTACAATACTCATGAATTATAAGTAACGAGAATTATAAGTAGTTAGAACTTATACTAAGTGCAGGTAAAAGTTTAAAAACTCGTGTAATGCTAATAATAATGTAATGTGATGGTTGATGTTGTTTCACTGAAGCCAAAATGTTACTTAGAGTCAGGCATAGTGGTGCACATCTGGAATCCTAGCACTTAGGAGGCTGAGTCAGAAGGATCATTGTGAATTTGAACCCCGCCTGCTTACCTAGCGAGTTTAAGGCCTGCCTGAACTACATAGTGAAATCTTATCTCACAAAGAGGTTACCTAGAATGAGATACCAAATGCTGTACATAAGTTTTAAATCTATCACACCAAGCTTTATTCTTTAGTCTTTCATAAAGTATTTGTATATATTGCTTTTCATGTGTTTGCTGCTAAAAGGAGCTAGAAGGGCAGAAAATGTAGTCAACTGCCTGGCTGAGGCATTAACTTGCAATCACTATAACTAATACCTGAGGTAATCAAATCCTAAGAGAAATGAACCCTTTTGTCTCTTTGATAAATGTGGAGCTCTCAGGTCTTGGGTGTCTGCAACTGCTATTTTTAGACCTGTGATGAGATAGCATGTCATGACAAAACATGAGGTAGATCACAGCTGGGCACCTCATGTCTAGGACACAAAGAGGTAAGAGGAAGGGGCTGAGGTCCCATGCTCCATGTGAGTATGGGCCCTCAATTCTTGAAAACCTTTTAGTAGGCCTATTTCTTAAAGTTTCCACCATGTCTTATCAGGACCACATTGGGGGTCAAAATCATCAACATACATGGGCCTTTGGGTAGATTCCAGATCCAAATTCTAGTAGTTGTGGAAGCCAATTGTTTCTTAGAGATTTGATTAGGTCCTTTGGTCATGGCAGCTACATTTTCCTTGATCATATTGGTTACTTGTACTTATGGATAAAGTAATACTCATGAAAATACGTAATTTCTACTCTCAAGAAACCTGCTGTTTTTCTGCATCATGAATAAATACTAGCCTACAATTTCTCTTGGAGTATGACAAAGGACATAAACATATTTTCCAAATAAATATCTTTGGAAGACCAGCTGTAGGCTGACCTCTAGAACTTTCCCTCTAGGAACTGTGTCATCATTTGGAGTGCTGTGCCATTAGAAGCATAGTCCTTCTGCTCAGCACAGCTGTTCCTATCACATGGCCAGGGTCCAGTGCATCTGGAAGTCACTGGAGCAGGTGTGTCTGTGGCTGCTGCAGAAATAACTAGACAGGAGTAAAGGAGAATAAAATTATTAATGCTCCACTTCATCCTGCTGAAAAAGAAAAAGTATAAAATAGCATGAAAATATCTTCCCATAATGTGAGAATGGATGAAGCAGAGGCAAGTGAGTGCTGTGCTTGGGTAGATTAGAAGCTAGGGTTAGAGTAGATGCCCACATTTCCAGGTTAAGTGATAATAAGAAATGCATGTGGCTTGGAATTGTGAAAAATGTATAAGACAGTCCTTGTTATTACATAACTCTCTCAAGGAGTAACAAAGGAAAGTGCTTTCAGCTCTGTGGTTATACTGATAAGTTTCTCAGAGAGACCAACCCTTTAGGGAAGTGACCAAGAGACTTTTTAGGTGACTTCTCTTAGGTGTGGGGGAGTTAGAAAAGGATTGCTGCTTCCATTACTCTCATACAGATAACCTACTCTTTCTTTTCTGCCTGTGGCTCTTTATTTATCTCTTTATTTACTGCTATTTCATCCAACAATGTTAGAAGGCAGACAGTACTGAGTTGAGAAAAGAAAACAGCTATTGGATATATTCCAGACTCAGTTTCTCTATGTGCTAGCTAGAGTGTTTATCAAGTTGCCTAATTGCATACTGCCCCAATTTGTATTTCTCTAGTGTAAAAATTTGATAATTGTACTATGTCATTGTTTGATATAGAAATTTACTAATTCAATATTCAGTACACTGAAAATACAGAAGATATCACTGTGATTCAAAAATCAATAAAATTTGAAATCACTTTCTTTTTCATTTGACATTTATGCTGAACTGATATTTTACTTCTACATTTCTTTAATCAAAGAGAGACAAATCTATGTCCTATGGTTAAAAAAACTCAGGCTTTACTTAAAATTCAAAGTTTCAGATCAAATCTATCTTAAAACAGATGCACAGAAGATGTAGGTGTTTTACAATGTATTCAGAAGAGGAGTTTTAAGTAAGTAAAGTGGTAAGGCTGAGCAAGGGTACTCAACATAGGCAGGAAGGTTATTTTGGGCAGGATGACTTGCTAATCACCACTGCTTGTGCTAACACAGATGTTTAAACTCACTGTCCTCAATTATTTCTGGCATCAAATTCTTGCAATAACCCAAATCCATGCTTCTCAAATTTAAAATACCTGTACAGAATTACTCTTGGGGAGAATCTTTAGACCAGATGATATATTATTTATTTGTTTTAGAAGATGACATAAAGTTAAGATATCAGGCAGAGTGCATGCAACTCACGTTTGTCCTTGGAAATGACAGAAAAGAAAATTTAGCTCGTTCATGACTTTTAAAAAACATATTAATCCGTTTGTGGACCAGAAGTTGCTAGCATAAAGGATTAGATGGTTATGACCTCAAGTGTGTATGCTGTCTTCTTTCAAGTAGCCTGTTCAATAGCATTCATCTTTCCTTTCTATATTATGAATCAAATGAAAGGATGCACAATGGATTAAGATACCAAAAGTAAAGTAGTTATTAGTAAGCTGATATTGATTGTGGCTTGTACCTGAGGACAAATGAGCTTCCCTATATGAAAATGAAAGAGACTTATTCACCCAATTCTGACAAAATCAGACTGGAACTGGATTTCTCACATTTAGAGATGTGTTTGCTTCCTGAGTAACATTCATGTTTGTCTCAGTTACATTATCATTGCTAGAACAAAATATCCAGTACCCACAAATTCAAGAACAAAAAGTTTATTTTAGCTCACACTTTGTGGTAGCTTCAATCCATACTCAGCTGAATTCAAGAAATGGCAGAAGAGAAACAATTCATGGCACGATGCAGAAAAGCAGGAGTCTTCCTTCTGCTTTCCTTTTTTATTTCATCCAGAACTATGCTCAAACAATTAGTGGACTAATCCACCATGACATACCCATGATCAAAGCACTCCCTAAGCCCCACCTATGAGTACTTTGGAGGACATCTAGTTACAAACCATAGTAATATGTAAGAGCAGAAGAGAACTCATGATATCTACACCAAGTCAACTTTTGAAGGAAAGAAAAAGAAATATGTTGCTTTATGCACAGCCACATTTTTCCTAAAATCTCAAACAATTTTCTAATCTCTGGTACAGAAATAAGTGATGAAGAGACAGATCAAAAGAATTGCGGTTTCATTTCTATGGCAAAAATGTCTCAAATTGAGAAGAATTTGTTTTCTTTTGCATAGACTGAAACATCTACAAATCAAGGGTGGGCTGTTGTTTGATGAATTGGATACAGTGAGCAGAAAGTGTATGATAGTAGCCTAAGGGCAAAAACTTATGCATGATTATCATTATTAGAACAGAAATAAAATAGGCACAATCCTGTATATGCTCTGTACTCCAACCTAAGTCAAGTTACAGAATTGGTACAGTTCATGTTATCAGAGGGACCCTGACATTTGGTAACTTATATGGAAAAGAGAAGTTGTGATACCCAAGTAGAACAGCAAGTGTCCAGTGCAGAGACTAGCCCCAAGGCTTTCTTGAACTATATATTGTTATCCAGTGCCTTTCCCCTTTCTGAAATGATTGAAAAACCACAGTGTTTATTTCTTGCCTTCCCAACTCTACATTCAGATTGACATATCACATAATCAAATATAAATTTGATTAGGAACTCATAAAAGTGTTGATTGACCATCAAGTTAACAAAAGCTAATGTCATCAAACAAGGAAGAGAAATAAAAATTAAGAATCTAGTCCCAGGTATAGGGGTTGGATGAGGAATCACACTAAGAATGAAACAAATTTGGTAGTGGTTTTCTTACTATTTTGGCTACACAATGATAATAGGTGCACAACTTGCAGAAAGTTCAAAGGAAACACCTACACCCTAGACTGTTTGACTGAGGTACTGTGTCCTCCCTATGTATGAGAAATAATAGCCTGAAAAAATGTGCACAACATCCTGTAATTTTCTAAACATGTACCTCTCTGCAATGATTGAAAGATGTGCATCTAAAAGTAGTGTTGCAAAAATGAGCTGCAAGACACACTGTTACTTAAGGATGCACCCCAGCAACATGAGCTAGAGAAAAAAAAAATGATGCGGGGGTCCAAGAAACACTGTGATGGAGAGAAGCAGTAAAAGTGAAGGAAAATAACTGAGCATAAGATCTAGAGAAGCTAATGTGGACCAGAGTCACAGCAGGGAAGGGGCTGATCGATTATTATGGAGATTAGGAAACAACTGTAGGATGTCAGCAATTCAAAGATACAAGAAATGAGCAAAAGATAAAGAGTGATGAATAGTAAAAACAATTGCTTCCATCTATGAGTATCTATGTGTGTGTGCATCTGTGCGCTGACTTAACGAAATATCTGGGCTGCTTGATGTGGTGGAGGAAATGGGAGTAAATATAGGAACTTTCTGTTACTTTTCTGTTAGATCCAACATTTTGTCCTAGCCTCCTGCATTTTTTATTAATCTTTCTCTCATTTTGAGCCATATTTTTGTGATAAGAAAGACATGAAATAAAATTTACCACCCTAGCCATTTTCAATGTCCGTACTGTAATATTACCTATATGCATACTGTTATGCGCATAACAGATCTCTGGAACTTTTTCATTTTCAAAAGCTGAAATCTATAATCACTGAGCTGTTCTCCTCTTCCTTCTCCCCGAGTCCCTGGTATGCACCATTCTACTTTCAATAGTTTGACTATTTTAGGTACTTGAAGGAAATCATGCAGTGTGCGTGTGTGTGTGTGTGTGTGTGTGTGTGTGTGTGTGTGTGTGTAGTTTATTTTACCAACATAGTATACTCATTCTCCATTTATGTTGTAACATGATAGGATATCCTTTTTTTAAGGTAAAATAATATGCTCCTATATCTATGCACCACACTTTCTTTGACCACTAATCCGGTTAGGGACATTCAGTTTACTTCTAGCCCTTGGCTATTACGAATAATGTTGCAATGAATCTAAGTGGCCAAGCATCTCTTTTAGTTCTTTTTTTTAGTTACTTTGGTTAAATACTCAGAAGAGGGATGGGTTTGTCATGTGGTAAGTGTGCATTTACTTTTTGAGCAACTTCCATACTGTTTTCCAGAGCCTCTATACATTTGACTTCCCCACAAACAGTATGACTGTGTATGACTTTCTTACCATTTCACAGTTTTACTTTTCCAAAAAGCCAAAATATTTTATATTTTATTGAAAAAAGTTCCAATCAAAGATGAAAATAAAGCATAGCAACAATACAGCTATAGAATTTAGATATTACAAACATTGATGTATAATATTCAAAGGGTCAGGATTGAGAAAAAATGGAAAAGGAGAGGTAAAGGTCAATATAGAAAAGCTAATACTCACATTTTACAAGATGAATGTGAAACAAAATGTGTCTGTCAGTGGATGAGAATGAAATGTGATCATACTGAGAAGCTACGGTGCTTCACTAGTGAATAAACCAATGGCAGGATATGTATAGACTCGATAGTTATAGAAGATATGACTTCAGAAACAAGTAATAGGAAGTGTGGCCTCAGTGATGGTCCACAGCCGTGGGGCAGGGATGGTCCAGGGCTGCTTTGCTACTTTTCTCTTTGGTAGTTTGGAAAGATTTACGTTCATTGATGTTCAGTTTTAAAAATAATAAGTGGAGGAGCATTGGTAAGAGAAACACTGCTGTTAGGTTCCCTTGGTGCCATCACTATGTTGGTGTAGGATTTTGGGAAGAGTTCACGAGCCTTTTGATCACTGTGATTGATATGAGCTTCTAAAAGATTTAGATCTTTTCAGCTATAATATTTAGATGAGTTACTAAGAGTAACTTAAAGCTCTTTATTTGACACATAATTTTTTTTTAAATATATTTTTAGTACGGGTCTTACAAGGTCTCACTACACAGATCGAATTCACAGTGATCTTCCTGTTTTTAGCTTCTCAAGTACTGGGATTACAGTCACATACCGCCAGGCCCAGTGTCAGTCACTGTCTCAGCATGTCTGGGAGGCAGACTTGGCCTGTCGCACTACAGATCCAACCCTGGTCACTGTGCCTGCTTAAGCAGAAACTTTAGTCCTCTGAGATATCTGGCTGGCCCCTGACACATAATTTTTTTTTTTTTTGTGGTGCCAGCAATCAAATTCACGACCTTGCTGCTTATGCCACTGAGCTATATATTCCTTACCCATGACACATAATTTTACAAGTTCTACAAGAATTGTCATGCTAAGTTGTTGATCTGTAAAGTGGGAGAACTGGAGACATTCATTGTGAACAAACTGTAAGTTGCAATTATACAAGATCTTTATTGTACTACATCCTAAGTTTAATGTTCTCCTTTTTTCAAAAAGCATAACATTATTAGAATGAATCTAGACCAGATATACGTAGTAGTTCCTCATAACTAGACCATTAATCATTTGCTGGTGTTAATTAAACAATGTGGGCAGTCTACGTGGATGTATTTGGCCTATTGTAATGTTACTAATGTAAAGAAAAATATTATTAAAGAACCACAAGCAAAATTTCACATATATTCAAGTGTATGCTGAAGAAAAGAAAAACAAATGCTTAAAATGTCACCAACATACTCTCTAGCTTCATCTTAAAGTGGTGTCAAAAGCCAAACATGATTTAATAACTCAAAGGCAATTGTTTGTCACTGAATGTCTAGTGAGAATATCTGTATCCACTAAGCCAGACGTTCAGATTCACGCTTTTTCTGTATTTTCTCTGGTTTTTGATTTTCTGAGTGCTGTTAATCATATGCCCTAGATATGCAGCGTTCAAATCCATTTTGTTAGTCTTTTATCATTTAAACAGTTACAGATTATGTCTCCATGGAGTGTGCTAGAAATGTCCTTATGTTATACTAGCCTATGCTTTATGAGATAAACAAATGAGTAATTCAAGCTTTGTAGCAGGTACGTGTGCACATAAAGGCTAAGTCATAATTTTCAAATTGTCTGCCCATGCACATTAAATCAAAGTGTCTGTGTGAAACAGTGGTAGTATTTCATGAGATACATAGCAGAGTTAGTTTTCCTCTATCTGAAAACCTTTTGTGCATTGTCTGTTCCTGTTTTTCTATAGAGGTAAGGATAGAAGGCACAAAAGTATATTAATATTAAAGTCAAGGTGAAGGTACTGAGACTATATCCCCAGCTCTACTTTTTTTTCCTTTGAGGCAGGATCTCACTAATTTTCTAGGTCTCCCAACTTGATTGGAACTTGCTACACTTCTTCCATAGGCTCTCAGAGTGCTGGGCTCCTAGGGGCCAGTATTTCATTTTAGTATGTTTGTTTTATTTTCCTTGAAATTTTAAAAAATGGTATTTAACAAATATAAAGGTTTTCATAAATCAATAATATTCTGAAACAATTACAAAATATTTTTCTGACAGTATGAAGTGGTAAATTTCTGAACATAACAATGTGTACATAATTGTGTACAACAACAAGTATGTGAGTGCAAATATGTGGTATTATGTACAACTATTTCCATAGACTGGAATATGCTTAAATTCGTTAGCAATTTCTTTCCTATGGCAAAAGCCTTTATTCCAGTCTATGATCAAAATGGGAAATGGCTGCAGAAGCCTCTGTTCAAGTCTGCTGCTTTGGGAAATCACACATAAGCAATCACAGGCATCTTCAAATCAAACCAACTCATGTTCTCTATGGAGACTTTATTTTGTGATTTTTCATGGCAGTTTTATCCATTTGTCACATCTTTATGGAACAAAATGATCATGGAAAGGAATATTATTAATTTGTGATGTTGATTGCATTCCATTTCAGTTGATTAAAGCCAGCTGGGAGACAGTATCCCAATGCTGTCTGTAAGAATCATGTATGGCATATCTAAAGTTCATAAAACCCTTAACAGTTCATCAAATAATGGGCCCAGTGATGGCTATAGATTGGTAATAT
>PVKN010009040.1:0-24271 GCA_004027915.1 Capromys pilorides
TCTACTTCTCTGTTCTTTAATGTTGGCCATTGATAGATTAGTATATATCTTATGGCTTGGGGTAAATCATAAGTTAAAATTTTAAACTTTATTTTTAATGGGTAACTTTACAAAGGATATTCATCATTATTCTTATCTTTGATTCAATACCTATCATTGGTTACATATCAAGTAAGATAGAACACTATTTAATCCAGTAGGTTTTTTTTTTTATTCTTTGTGTTTTTTGAGACAAGGTTTCACTATGCAGTCTAAGCTGGCCTTGAGTTCACTTTGTAGCCCTGACTGACCTGAAACTCACAGCAGTTTTCTGCCTCAGCCCCCTGAGTTCTGGACTTATAGGTGCGCCTTACCACATCCAGTTTAACCCAACACCAAAGACCCATTTTTGTCTAAAATTTTTCTTTGTAGAGTTATCACTTGCTTCCTATATTTCTGAAAATCATTCGCTGTACCAAATGTATATTACAATTTTTTTATTTAATATGTGTGCTCTAAAATTATATGGGTGGAAAGAGGAGCAAAAGAGGGATACATGAATAGTAGTAAATAAGTAGTGAAAGGCTATGGTCTGGGAGAAATATTGGGACATTCAACAAATTCTATGTGGCTTTACAAGGTAAAATAGGGGCACAGCTGGAAACCGTAGACAGACAGGTTTCAATGGTATGCAGTTAAACCACACTAAAAATTAAAGGACATTCTCATGAGATGGTCAGTTCCCTGTTACTGGCTGAGCAGACACCAAACAATTAGATATGGATATTGGAAATGGTTCCACAGCATAGCGATAGGGGTAACATCAGGTCATAGTCACAAGGTCTCCTATAGCCCCGAGAATGCACGAATACATTCTCCAAGCATATTTATTAGTCACTAATATCTTTGCCACAGCCAGATATATCTTTCAGATAATTTTGCCTACATTTTCTATTCCCCAGAACCAGTGTAATATTTCATGTAGTACTTAAATCTTTAACAAGCTACTCATGAAATCCCTCTGAAATTAATGGAGGTTTTTAAAAAGAGAAAACTTCTGCAACATTTCCTGTCTGCCATTCTCAAATCATGCTTAATGTGCTATTATTAATGTATTACTAAATAAGAGAAGCCATTTATAAATGATTATGCAAGATTATTCCTGTCGTGCCCATAAATTATATTTCGGGCTCTCCTAGTGGAGTGGATCTGAACTGGTCATGGCAGCAGGAGACAGCAGTCTCAAATCTTTTGGAACAATAATTAATTTTCAAAAATGCCAAAGCCAATTGGTAATAGTTAACATTGCCCCCAGAATGCAGTCATGGTGGAGATGCCATGGAGACAAGATGCATTGCGCTGCCTATAAATGGATTCTCAGAAAACCTAATTTGAAATTACTGCCTTTAATTATACTGCTGATATAAATAACTTTGATAAAATTAGTGCAGCTGGCCTCCTGTTTGTTTTCCCCATCTGAATGCACTGTACAATGTAATCATCTGAAATAAACATCCATTACAAAGGATGCTTCATTTCAAAGAACATATTATTCTGCTCCTCCAGCCAATTGTTATTTTTCCCTCCCAGCCCCATTTCAATCTTGCACCTATTAAAAGGATGAACAAATTACCAAGCTCTTGTAATGTACCAACTAGCAAATTAAAGCAATACATTGCTGCGGAATGGGGCCATGCATTTAAAAGATTTTAATTCATTTTTATCGTCAATTACCATGTTTTCTTTTTAAACAGGCCCTGCCTGCTTTAACAATTATGAAAAGACATACTCTTCTCTATATAATATAATTATATCATTTTTGAAATAGAAGCCCCTATTTTTATAAGAAAACAGAAGATCAACATCCATTCAACAGGCTTATTGGCTCCAAAATCAAAGAAAATGATCTCAAGACTTGAACAAAACATTGACTTCTTTTTATTTCTTTTGTTATAGGGCAAAATTGCCTCTTGAATGCAGTGGAGTAGAGCCCTTCCTCATTCACTGCGATGTGATTGTCCTCTCTGTCTACTGTAGTCAGGCTAGGATTTGCTAAGGTCAATTCAGCTTAGTTAAGCTCTTACCAATTCAATTCCACTCAATCAACAGCTACCAAGATTGGTTCTACCCCACAATTCTTGATTACCTACTGCTACATTTAAGACACCAGGAAGACTTTGAAAATGTGTAATATATGGGCTTTTGGCTCTGTCTTCTAGTGAGCCCAACAAGAAAAT
The DNA here is from genome assembly GCA_004027915.1 of Capromys pilorides. Classification (NCBI taxonomy): domain Eukaryota; kingdom Metazoa; phylum Chordata; class Mammalia; order Rodentia; family Capromyidae; genus Capromys; species Capromys pilorides. The sequence continues at coordinate 2,217 of PVKN010009040.1, forward strand.
TAGATGTAGAATATTGTGGCTCTTTGGAAATGCTTAGACAAGGACATAAATGATAAAGTAAATGCTACAGCAAAATTGGGACTAAGAGAGAAGTTTAAAGGGAGCTTTGGAGCTCAGAAAAAATGTATGCACATAAACAGAAAAATTAACTGTGCCTTGGGGAAAATTTCAAATTTACTTCTTGCCATTTCTATTGAAAGAAATAGAAGCACAAGCATGAGCATATCCAGGCATTCAGAAGAAGAGATGGTGTTCATAGAGGAAAATCAAATGGGCTCCAGAATGTAGAGATCATGAGATTGCTTTGTATTTAATGCACAAGGCAATGAGCAGCCACTGAAGCTTTTTTGAAAAGAGGAAGATACTATTTGGGTTGTGCTTTCAGAAGATACTTCTCAAGGTTGGTGGAATTAGATCAGAAATCAGGAAAATGAAAGACAGTGGGAACTGTGAGAATATTTTCCTATTTCTCAAAAATTAGTTGCACCAAATTGAGGGGAAAGTTCATGTCTAGAAGTTGGTCTGTCTACAATAGGATGTAGGTCAAAACCAGACCTCGAACTATGGCCCCTGAAGTGATGGAGAACACACAAATAAACAGGACATTAGAGCGTCCAGACAAGAGAGCACAACGACACCTGCCAGCCAATTGATCTCCAAATGTGAAATCAGCCTTTTCCCAGGGATCCACAGATCCCTACCTCCCATTACAGTCCAAGAAAATCCTTCCTAATGCAGATTTATGTTATCTGACCAACAGAGCCTAAGGCCAGCGTGTGTGCAGGGAGACTTTTCAGAATCTATCCCTAAGCAACAGAAGTTAGGGAGTGGCGGCAGCAAGACAGAAAAAGAGAAGCCTGTGCCAAGGAGCAGAACACACTGCTGTGACATGAGTTTTGATTTAGCAGGATCTTCTAAAAAATGTAAATAGTAGCTTTTGGAAATGACCACTTGCCAGAGTGGTGATGAGTCTTCCAGCTTCTGCCGTGGGACTGTGACTGCACTTTGGGGAATGCTTACACATGAGCTTTCAAGCAGGGCTGTGGTTATTTATTTATTTTATTACTTTTAATAAGACATAACAATGAGACAGTTTCAAAACACATTAGGAGGACAGCTACAGTAATTAATGCAATGTTTATTGTTATCTTCATCAGAGTTGTTCCGAGCACAAGACATAGACATGATAACTTTTGTAAACACTATTGGTGCAAATATTTCTTCTCATTGAACTAACAGAAAGTAGTTGTATACATAGAGCAATATTCCATAATAGTAGTGGGTTATCAGCAGAACTGGCAATGTCAGAAACTGTTGATTTGAGCCTTTTACAGTTCAGCATGCTAATCTGCCTTTATTTTTATGCCTCACGGTTAAACTTTTCTGCTAGGTGGTTAAGGCAAGTTAAAGCAAGACCTGTATAACAAAACATGAAACTTTTGTATCTCCCAAGGTCAGTCAAATCCTTTCAGGATTTATCTTGAAACCATGTACAGATTACAGGGCTGTGGTTATTAATGTGCTCAGATGACTGCACTATTCTCTTTCATAGACACTTTTAAAGTAATTAACAAAGCCTTGGAACAACAACAGCAATAATAATAAATGATATTAAATTTCAATTTGCCCTTCTGTGTTAGCTAGCCTTTTGTCACAGTGACACAATATCTGAGAAAAACATCTTGAAGAAAAGAGAATTTTTTGTTGTTGGTTTTGAACTTTTTTGTTTTGGTTTTGTTGTTGTTGTTTGGTGGGGCCTTTGTTGATGTTGTTGCTCATCATTTTAGTGAGTTCAGTCCATGGGGATTGGTTCCATGACCTTGGACTTGTGGTGAGGCAGAACAGCATGGTAGGGGACCGAAGGGCGTGGTAGAGAAAGACTGTTCACCTAATAGCATCCAGGAAGCACAGAGAGGCCAGTGGTCTCCTTCACACTGAGCTCCCCCACCTAATGACCCTTTCACTACAGCTCATCAAGGGATTACTGAACTGACAAGGTTAGGAGTCTTATGGCTCAGTCACGTCTAAGTCCCCTGTAAACACTGTCACTTTGTGGGTCAAGCCTTCAATTTATGAGATTTTCAGGAACACCTCAGATATGCAATGAAACAGCTTCCTATGCAAATGTTAGCGTGACTGCACACTTGCCCTCCTCCTGTACCTCATCCACCCCACTGTGATGCTATAGCTCGTCAGGCAATGCCACCAGCCTATGTTAGCCTCTTGTCACCAGTTGTTCTCAGTCAAGCACCTTGGTATGCAGAGCTGTGAGTGGTACGGCTCCTAAAATCTATATGTGGATCTACTTACCAGCACTATTTCTGATGCCAGTTGTATCTCAGTTGGGGTTTCACTCAAAGCTGTGCAGCAGTTATTTGCTCTCCCATTGCTGAGACACTGTACCTAACACCTGCACTAGGAGGGAGGTTTAATTTACCTTATTTTTCAGTCCATGCTCAACCAGACCACATGGCAGAGGAGCATGTAGAGGAGAGCTCCTTACAAGATATAGATAGGAAACAGAGAGAGAAGACAGGAACCAGGGGGGGAGTGTACACCTCTTAGGCCGTGTCCCCAGCAGCCCTTCTCTTCTGAGCCAATCCCTTCTATCATCAACTCAGTTCTAAGCCCTGTGATCCAGTCACCTTCCAAAAGGCCTGCCTGATGTTCTTGGGGGCCATCTAGACATAAACCAGTGGCCGGCGAGATGGCTCAGTGGTCTAAAGCACCTGCTTAGGCAAACTTAGGCAACCCCAGGGACCATGATTCAATCCCCGGTCCCACATGCTACACCAGCCCCACTCTAAGGGCAGGCTGAGCTGGCCATAAAAATAAATAAATATTTTTAAAAAATAGACATAAACCATAGCAGCCCAGGACAGAAATTTGGGTGCAGGTATAATATTTGAGAAGTGGCTCACGAATCATTAATAGGGAATAGGTGCATTTTGAGGGTAGGAATAGATATCCAATTTTTGTAGGACTCTTTTGAGAAATAACCAAATAACCAATGATCTCTCACTAAAATAGATGACTTATGCACAACCTCCTACTCTCAGCCACTGAAGGTTTTCCCTGGAGGTGTGAATTTCCTCCCATTCAGGATTGCGTGAGGACAGTGCAGTCTCACGGAATCAGGAGTACAAAGTAAAAAGTAACTGGCAGGTGTCTGAAGTTCAAAAGTGTTACCAAGAGATTACTGACCTTCACAAGAACTGTTTGCCAGAGCTGCTGTGGGCATGAGACAAGACTGCAAGGGTATGACAGCCAAGAGCCTGTGTCTTACTGGCTAGCCTCAGTTCTACGATTCAACTGCAAGTTCTTTGCAGAATGTTCCCTACACTGCAGGGAGACAGTCCTTCTTCTCCTAAGTAGTCTTAGCATCTCCTGGTCCAAGTCACCCAATCTGAAGTACAAGCAAATCTTATCATTGATCAGGGATCTATTAATTGAAACAAATGACCAGTTGTTCAAAAAATGGGAGGGTATATGTGCTGGTACTTGAAATTCCTACTTTCCTACTTGAACAGTCCTTCTTCCTAATAGTCATGATTCCAGCTGTTTTTAACTCTGTGTTTCAATGGAAAATGTCTCCTGTTTGCTGAGCTTGTTCTGCAAACTCCAGTGTAGCTCCACACATTGGCTTTACAGGGCCTCCCAAAGCCACCTAGATTCTGTAGCACTGGTTGCCACAGAACTTTTGACATGCTAGAAGATGTGTTTACTTTTTCTAGCCATTTATCTGATGGTATGAGTTATCGAAGGCAGATTTTTTTCTGTTTTGCAAATATCCATTTTTTTTTTCAAATCTTGCTGTGCCAAAAAGAGTATTAGGACAACCTATCATGCTACTCATTTCTCCATTTTATTGTCTGACTTGACTCTTGCTTTATGCATCATTTTTATTCCATAGGATGATAGAGTTTGCTTCAAGTTCACTTTCTTCCACACCTAGTTCTTGTATTCAGAATATGGCACATGTGTTTCTGCATAAAGATTTCTAAGAATCCTTCACAATTTCCAACATGCAGTAGAGTTTGTACAATATAGGGGAACACAAAAGTAAATTTGTGAAAATAATTTGTTTTTATTTTCTTTTGCTGTTTTTCTTTCTTTTATTTTCTTTCTGCTTTTCTTTTCTTTCTGGAAAATACTTGTTTTGTTTCATTTTTTTCTTTTTCAACAGGACAATAACAACAACAACAAAAAAAAACTTAGTTTTTTACACATCGTAAAACTTCATCACAGGCTGGGGAGGTAGCTTAGCGGTCTAAGCGCCAGCCAAGAAAGAGCAAGGACCTGGGTTCAATCTCCAGTACTGCACACCATGTGAGCCCCAGAAGCCTGGTCATGTTGGTGCCGCCCCTGTAATCTCAGCGCTGAGGAAGCTGAGATAGGAGGATCACTACGAGTCCAAGCTGCACAGTGAGACCCTGTACCAAATAAATAAATGCACAAAATATTAAAGGAAAAAGATAAAAATTCATCACATTGAGGCTCTCAACTTTTTTCCCATCCCCCTTCAATTTCTCAATACCCCTCCAGCAGAGGCTGCTGTGCAGAGATCTGAGTTCCGGGTTTTGCCAGACCCTTTGCTAAAGTGCTCCATGTGGAGGCCTTGTAGCCAGCCGAGCATTCACCTGCAATCCCAGCTCTAGGCAATCTTCTCTATGGTCCCTGGTTATAAAGTCACATTCTCCTTTGCTCCTTGGGTAACCCATAGCTGCTTCCACAGCTGAGCAATCTCAGCTGCTGTTCGCATGCCCAGGAAGGCACAAGGTGTCTGGATATCCTCTACATCACACCAAGGCAAGGGGAAGTAGGTATCGCAGAGGCATCTGCCCCAGGTCCTTGTGCCCACAGGCACCACTCTGTGCACTGCTCACATGACCTGAAATACTGAATTGAAAGCGCCATAGCACAGTGTGTCCACATAAGGGAAGAATAAGATTCATGCTGTTGGGTTCCCCTAGGTCTAGGCTGGGGAGACTTTGCATTCACTGCTCTACCCCTGCACCCTCTTCTCAACCATCTTAAAGCCACAACAGATGAATGATGGATACAGGCAGTGGGATTTACTCTTTGCTCTTCCCTTGTCTTGTTCTTCAGCAGCAAGTAACAGTAAGAAAAGTTACTTGACCTCTCATGCACTATGAGCTTCTCTACACCATACCTTCTCTCCTATAATACAACAACCTCTGGAAAACTCTGCCTAGAATTCCAAGAGCTCTTCCAAAAGAAGATCTAGAGATTTTAAAACATGTTTCTTTCCTTCTAAGACCCAGTGAGATGGCTCAGTGGACTAAGTGCCATTTGATCTGAGTAGTGAGACCCTGCACGCACACACAAAGAAAACTAAAGTATGTTTCTTTCCTTCCCAAAAAAAAAAAAAAGCTTTTAATCATACTATAGTCTCAGAAAGACATCTAATATAAAATTAAAAGTGTGATAGTATCTCCTTTGACCAATGCCAGTGGTCCTTAATTCTAGGTGCACATTACAATCATGAGATCCACTTTTCACAATGCTAGTGTCTGATCCTGTGCCCAGATTCAGAAATTCCAGGGTCTCAGAGTCTCAGAGATTCTAAAATCAGGCCCAGATTTTTTTTTTTTTTTTTTGAGACAAGAGCTCACTAAAAGCTGGTCTTGAGCTCACTTTTGTAGCCCAGGCTGGTCTCGAACTCACACCAATCCTCCTGTCTCAGCCTCCCGAGTGCTGGGATTACAGGTATACGCCACCACACCCAACTCCAGATAAATTATTTTTAAATACTTCCCCAGTAATTCTAACTTATAGTTATAAATCGGAGTCCCTAGTCTAGACTTGTTGCACATTGTCCCCCCATGGAAATACCACCAAGTGCATGTGTAATGAGAAAGCACACTTCCTAAGAATGAATAGAAAGAATTCTAACAGTGCAACACTGCTTTATTACAGCTCTTGGACTCTTGATGCTCTACAAAGCAGTTCTCAAATCAATGAAATCATGTTGCCATCTTAACAAAGCTCTCCTTAGCTGTTGTGATTGACTATGTTTAATTGAAAGAAGAAGTGAAACCCAAAGGTTCAGTAAGCAACGACTTTACCACTTCAACACTGAATGGTAAACAACATAGTCTTGATGTTTAATACTAGTGGCAGTTACTTACTATATCATTGACAAGACTGAATAATTATGTTCTCAAAATTAGAGTGTTTTTTAAATCACAAAAACTTAGAACTGAAAAATATATTTCCTACAATCCTACCTCACAAAGACAATCACTGTCAGTACATAAATGCACACATCTCCAGATTTTTCATTAGCATATGCAAATAGATGAATAAAGCACTATTTATGAAGACCATACAATATATACTTCTGAAAAAAAAAACATATATATATGTATATATAAAATCATATGTATTTAGTGCAGGGTCTCACTACTCTGCTTGGACTCGTAGTGATCCTCCTGTTTTAGCCTCTCCAGTACTGGGGTTACAAGCATTTGCCACCATGCCCAGTCTCGGGGCCAACCCAGTGTTCCCAGCAGGTGGGGCTGGCACAGCACAGCATGGATACCAGGAACCAAGTGCAATGTCCTTGCAATTGCCTGAGCAGGTATTTCATCCCTGAGCTATTTCACGGCCCTTGACATTTAATTTATACTTTAAAAATACATCTTTAAGATATATGTATATGGGAGGGTGGCTGTGTATGGCATACTGTGTTTGATTTATTATAATAAATACTTTAATGGGCTTGCACATTTTATTGTAAGTAATTAAGAAGCACTTGAATTGTTGCCAGTTCCTTGCTATGATGAACAGTGCTAGAATGAACATTCTTAGGCAGGGGATGGTGGTGCATGCCTGTAATTCCAGCACTTGAGAGGCTAGGGCAGGAGGGTCACGTTGAGTTCAAGAACAGCTTGGCCTACAAAGTGAGCTTAAGCCCAAGCTGAGCTGCATATTGAGACCTTACCTCAAAAAGACAATAATAAATAAATAAGTAAATAAATAAATATAATGAACATTCTTGTCAAAGTACACCCTTGGGCAATTGTGCAAGTGTTTTTAGCAAAACTAATTTCTATGAGTAGATTTTCAACTTACACTGCATAGACATTCTTACCTCAATAATGTCTGCCAAACTTACCTCCAAATAAACTACGAAGATTTCGGTTGCTCTGGAAATATAGGTCCATGTTTGGTCTTCACCTCTCAGCTCCACTGGGTGGGAATTAGCAGTGATTTTTTTAATGTGCTCATTTGATAAGTAAAAGTGGATGGAATAACATTCCTAACTAAATTTGCATGTCTTTACCTTGAAATTGAAATCTATTCTCATATGGCTTTTGAGCACTTGTTATTTCTTTTCCGTGAACTTACACATTCTATAAGGTAAATCAAGTTGTCTTTCTCATTCATAAGAGAAAGCTAAAGCTCTTTGGCTCTCTTATGTTATGAAATACAGCATTATAATTTTGAGTTTTCTCTATGGGTGTTCCTTGTTGCATGTAAATGCATATCTTTTGTATAAATTTCAAGGTTTTATTCTTGAAATCACCATGGTTATGTTTTTCCTATATAATTTTTGTTTCATGCCATTGTAAGAATAGAATTTCCATCCATAGTATTATGTCTGCTCAATTATGTTTCACATACTTTTGTGTGTTTTTTATTATATTTAAATACTTAATCCACCAAAATTTAGTGCAAGCAATAAAAGAGGAATTCAGATTAGGTTTTTGAAGTGACACACTGCTTCTTTCAATACCATCGATTTAATGACCTACCCTGCTCCAGTGATTTGAAATGAAAATTTGTTTGTGCTAATGAATGAATGACTAGCTGGTTAGCTGGCTAGCTAGCTAGTTGATGGAAAGATAGATAGATGGATGGATGGATGGATGGATGGATGGATTGATTGATTGACTGATTGATTGATTTTAGGTTCTTAGTTCTATTCTGATAGGGTTGCTCTCCTTGCATGTCTCCCACATACTCTATTGATCTCTGAGGAATCACTTGTGTTTGCTACTTTTCTACTCTGTGCTCCTGCACACTTCTCTCCCTGGCTGGACTGCTCTACCCCCTGTGCCCATCCTCACCTCCTCCAGGTTAGTTGTTAGCACCACTGGCACACTCACTGTAACTCTTGCTCTCCACCCGTCACCTTGCCTTCCTCAGCACGCCCAATGCTGGGCTCTATCAGGATGTATAAAACTGTCTGGACTTTTCCTGTTCATTCACATTTCTCTGCACTAAACAAGAAGTCCTATAGGGTGACTTCTGTCTCTTTCTTCACTGCAGTATCTAAAGCCTCACAGACTTTAATTAGTGTTTTCTGAGAAAATGAATCAAAAGCCAAACAAGCCAGTGTATGTTTTATCTCAGTGGTGTTCCACAAGAGGCCATTCTCACTCTTAATCTCACTTTTAATTTAGATGCAGCCTGAGTTGCCAGCAGTTTTCTGAGCAGATAATCTCTCAAAAACAAGCAAACAAACAAACAAAGAAACAACAATACATGGGAAAACTAGGAGCTAGAAAAGGGAACCACAAGTGAGGGATGAGTTAATGAACTAGGGGAAGCAGGGCCTTGTTCCAGACGGGGACCTATTGAGAAATTCTGGAAATTACTGTGGAACTATTCACAACTGTTCCCACCACAGAGTGAAGAAACCATGGCGTATATTCACAGACTCCACTAACTCAAAGGTTACAAACTCTCAGGTTGTGTCTGTGTGCAGTATCCAAGCAGGCACACATGGAAGCTGAAAGAATGTGGAACAGAGAAGCCACCATGTAGAGTCCTTAAAATGTAGAGCGGTCACATACAGGTGAACACAGAGGAGGCCAAGGGCGCAGGTACAGCATCTGCTACTGTTGTTCACAGGCGGCCCAACTGCATACACACTAGAATTGAGGACGAGATATCTAAATACTCCTTCAGGGCAATGGACTGTTTTTTTAAGCCCTTCAATAAACTCAAGTGTTATTGGCATAAATATCACTTGATTCAGTATCATGGACTGAAACAGCCTGCAAAGGAAAGCTGTGTGCTGTGCATGTTCTGTTCTCAATAAAAACTAAGTTTCTCACTGTAAAGTATACCTTTGCTCAGACGAGTCAGGCTATAAAATCTATTCTATTACAATGATGTGTATTTCCACATCTTTGTCTGGGAGGTCTCAAAACCATGGATATTCATTACAAGGCTCATTTTGATGAGGTGTGTACCCTTTAATGACATCATTGATTTGAAGGCATTTGGGGATGAATTGATTTTTATGAGAGTAAGTTCCAATATATACATGGGATTTATCAATCTCTTACTCTGTGCAGAACTCCCTACCAGTGTCGAAGCACACAAGGAGGAAGGGCTGTGCAGTCTACAGAAGGTTGAAGCTCATTGCCAATGGAACAGCAATTTGTAATAAAAATGGATTCTGTACTTGCTCAAAATATGCATAAATAAATCTATTCTAAAAAATTATTGGAAGAAGTGGGGTTCGATGTAGATGTTCAAAATCACTGAAAATGGGCTAATGTTCAAAATAACATCAGTCTACATAAATATTTAAATAGTTACAAGTACACAATATTCAAGAATTGATGGAAAAAGGCAGGACATCAAAAGTCTGCAAGTAATTGGTCAGTGTAAAGGAGCGTGTTGGTCATGCCTGGTCTCATCACGATGCACTGTTTTCTCCACCTGAAACATTATAAATCTCTTCTTTACTAATTCCTGTTTTCCTATTAAGATCATCTGCAATGTCCAAACAAACAAACAAACAGATCATCTAAAGTTTCTTATCCTATATTATTTGTTAATGTAAATGATTAGCAATAATTTGTTGACTTTAAACAACACAAATATGTTGTCTTGTAGTTTTGGAAGCCAGAGCCAAACATGGTTCACACTGGGCTAAAACCAGAGTATCAGTTGCATTCCTGCTGAAGGCCTAGGGAGGAATCCCCTTTCCAACCTCTCATGGCATCTAGAGGCTGTGTGCATCCCTTGGCTGACATCTTCGTCCATTTAATTTCAAAGTTGAGCATCTTCCTTCTTTCTGATCTCTACAATTATCTTCACTTCTTTATCAGACTCGAACTCTACCTCCTCCTTCTTATTGAGGTCTTCATGACTACAATCATTAGTGCAACCAAAATTCTTTTTTTTTTAATGATTGAATAAATGCTACTTTTATTTATTTATTTATTTTTATTTTTAATGTATTCATTTTGTTTTGGCTTCTTTTCTTTTTGGGGGACACATGCATTTTTAATCTTTTTGCTACTAAAAATCTTTTTAATAATTTCAATAGTAGGACAGCCACAATAATGAATATAATGCATATTGTTGTTTTCATAGTAGTTGTTCTGAGTACAAGATGCAGGCATGGTAACTTTCCTAAACACTATTAGTACAAATATTTCTTCTCATTGAAGTAAGAGAAAGTAGTTGTATGTATAGTCCAATAGCCCATAATAGTAGTTATCAGCATAACTGGCAATATCAAAAGCTGTTGACTTGAGCCTTTTACAGATCAACATACTAATATGGCTTTACTTTTTGCACCCCATGGTTAAACTTTTCTACTGGATGGTTGAGACCAAGTTAAAGCAAGAACTTGTCAGATACAAAAGTTACAGCCAAAATTCTTAATTGCCTTTATTAAATCCCTTTTGCCATGTAGGGAAACATATCTTCAAGTCCACAGACTTAGATGTGGACCTCCTTAGAGGATCACTATGCAGCCTACTGTACTTTCTCCTTTCTTATTTTTTTCCTACCTGCTAAGTTAGAATTAGTTGCTCTTTCTCTGGGTCCATGTGAAATGATTCCCATAGCTCTGAAATGGTAATTTTTAAATTTAATGAATCTTTCTACTCTTATTATTGTTCTCTTGGTGACAAGATGGTGTATTTTGTCTATGCAATCATATAGCACTGAATCTGGACCCCTAACTCCACCAATGTTATCGTGCAAGGAGCCAAATTTGGAGTCCAAATCTCTGCTTTACCCCCAGTCAGTGAGAAGCATCTCTGGCCTCCCAGTTTCCACAATTGTAATATAGGGATAATTATGGCATTTGTCAATACATTTTATGATATTAATTAAATATATAGAAATTTTCAAAACTAATGATTGGCATATAATAGTCCCTCCCAACTATAAATTTCTTATTTCCCTCTTGTGAAATTATTATAAAGATTAGAGATGGAAGATAAAAACCACAGTATAATCACTCAGTAAATGATTCATGCATTCTATCCTTATCTTCATGATCTATATTAAACACAACATTTTAAAGAACTCAGAGTGCAGAATCTGTTACAATGGTAAGAACCTAGTGAAAAGTGTTATCTTTGTGCTAAAAAGCTAAACTATTGCAGACTTTCATGCCTAAACTCAGTATGTCAGAGGATTAAAAATATATAGTCAACAGTGTTTTAGTGGATACATTTTATTGGATATGGTGATGAAATAATAATATTAATAACTACAGGCTGTTTAATATTTCAAAGTGTTTTCAAATATATTATTTCATGATGTTGACTTGGGGCAGTATTTTGCAGTTTGATGGCTGTCTCATTACTTAGCCTTCCCGGATGGTCACCATTCGTGTCACTCATGGCATTGTAGTCTTTTACTTCCTAACCTCTTCAAGCATTACCCAATTATTTCCCAGGTACATGAAACTTTTGCCCCTCAAAAGATTATAGTAAATAAAACAGAAACTTATAGAACTATCTTCCCCTCCCATAAATGAAGCAAACAGAGTGGCTCAGCATATCAGCTGTTCTCAGTTCCTCAAGTGGGTTTTACTTTTGCACAACTCACCCCTTGACTTCCTATATTCTGTAAGCAGCATTATGAGCAACATGACTGGCAGCCACGTTTGCTGTAATTTTTTAAATATGTGGAAAAAAAGCAAGATATCAACCATGTATTACCTTAACCAAGATGCCAAATTATCTAACTTGTTTCTCCAGGCCAGCAGCCCCACAACAGGGACAGCTCCCAGGAGCCAGTCAAGGCTGTCTGTCTGTCCATCCACTCAGGACATCTGTAGGTAAGTACTGAGCAAATGATCCTATTCAATATTCTTTAGACTAGAGTTTCAACTTTTGTGTTATATTCTGAGAATGTGTGGCTCCTGCTTTTGCTTTACCTTGCCTATGGACAATTTATACTTGGCTTGATTGTTTCCCCCTTTAGTTCATTTTCTTTGGTTGATCTTTGTTTACCAACTTCTGGTCATGCTATCATTTTCATCATGCTCTCTCTCCCCATCTCTCCATGACTTTCCTCTCCATTCCTGCTTCCCATCCTTTGCCTACTGCTTTGTCTAGATCTTCTTCCACCTTGCATGATCTGTCAGAAGATGCCTTTGAGCAATGTACCCCTGTCATGGTGCTAAGTCCTGCTAAGGAGTTGGGTAAGAAACCAGTAAAACAGAAGGCTAGGAGGAGAAGGATGGCCTCTGAGAGGTATGCACATTCCGAGGAAAAGACCAAAGGGCGAAAAAATGACTTCCACCTGCAGATCTCCAGTCCTAGGTGGAGAGAACTTTACAAAGATTCTTCGGATTCATCTTCCACAGATGAGAGTCATTGGATTCAGGCCAGAAGGAGAGCCCAGGTTAAATTCAGACTGTCACGAAGAAGGAGAAACAATAATAAATCAAGTTTGGCTGGGTCTTCCACTCCTAAAGGAATCGAGCTTATTGATTTGGGATCCAAAAGTGAGCAGCAACAGGAGCTGATGGAATGTGAGAGCTGCTCTTTAAACCTCTGCAGAGGTAAAGTCATAAGGTACCACGAATGCAGTGCTTCCCTGTCGAGAGGATCCTTTGAGATGAAGAGACCCTCAAGGAAGCCAAAGGAAAACAAAGGCAGGTTCTGCCCCCAAGATCCCAAGCTCTTGCACAGTATCAGGCGGAATGAAATGAGCAAGGAAAGACTTTCAGAAACCGACTCCAGCCCAGAGACAGCAGCAGCTGCAGAAGGCGGCACGTATGTGGGCGATTCAGGGCTCGAGGTGCAGAGCTCGGTTCCGAAGCCTCCTGCTGCCTATGAGGATGGGTCTGGCCATGTAGCGGCCTGCAGGTCAGTCACTAGCGAGGAGGGCTTGATGTCAGACTGATGCATTTCTTCCTGCTGTGAGTTCTCTGTGTGTCGGTGGTCTGCCCTGAAAGCATACGTTATTCACACTGCTAATTTTTCTGATTGAGATTTGAGAACAATAATGCAGAGGTGTTCATGAGTTTGATGACTATGGTAGAACAGAATTAAGTTTCTCCCCCTGTCTGTTGAGTTGTACAATGACTTATCCTAACAAAGCAAGTAACAAAACAGTTGGGTTTTGTACACATCCTGCTACCGAAAATAGTACTGGAGGAAATACAAATGAGAGTATGTGGAACCTTTGATTGTTTAATGCAAATTTGGTGAACGGTTAACACGCTGACAGAAAGATAGTCAAGGGTGCTGGGGCTCTTTAAGGTTAGATTTTTGTCATAAAAGTAAAAGTCTCCTGTGCAGTGAGCTGTAATTTGTTTGACTCAGCCGGGTAACTGAAGGCTGAGAACAAAAAAACAGGTCACAGATATATGGATGGGATGACTGGTGCTTTCAGAAAAGGAGACTTGATGACTCTATTGATCATAGGATTTCAGCAGATAGACATTTCAGAGCAATGAGATCATGCTTTCTTGTAACTTTTTCACAGAATTATAACTTTCAAAATAACTTGATGTTAAAGACAATTGTAGGATTATCCATGCAAAAAGGAAATAATGGGGCAATTTTAATCAAAGCACGTACTTCAGACTTTCATGTTATCCCCAATTATTTAAGCTGAAGTCTAGTTGAGAACAAGTGGAAGGTTTTTGCTGCACAATGCTTGATTGTTTGGATTTGGTTTCATAAAAGTTGAAGTTGAAAAGTTAAATTGCATGACCCAGAGAAGGTGTCTTGTCCACAGAAAATATGAGCAAGATGTCCAATAGCATTAAGATTGCTTGTTTCTCTGGAAGTTTTAAAAGATTCTCATGCAGGGCAAACCAGATAGTTCAGTGGATTAAAGCACTTATAATCAGGCACAGGGGTCAGTGGTTCAATTCCTGGGCCTGCCTTGCTGACTCTGCCACCGGGGCATGCTGAGACAACAATTGAGACTGGGTGCAGTGGGACGTTCCTATAATCCCAGGTCTTGAGAGGCTGTAAACAGGTGGATCACTATCAGTCTGATCTAGTAGTGACACCCTGAACACCCTCATAGACCTTTCCTTAAATACAAAAAATGAATAACTAAAATAAAAGGTACTCATGCATAAAATTCTCATTCATTTATCCTGTCAGGCATCTATTATGTACCAGACTTTGTTCTAGGCATTGAGGGTATTATAGTGCATAATATTTGGGTAATTTCAGATATGAGAGGGCTTGTAGTCTGATGGGGAACACTGACATCAAACAATGTATTTTGCAGTTCATACATATGTTTATGATCATGGTAGTGCAATTTGGGCACACATCACATGGAAACTTAAGTCATTCTAGGAATCAGAGAGGAATTCTTCTGAGGAGGCAACAGTCAGGCTGATGCTCACTGGTTGGCAGGAATTGATGAAGGGAAGAACAGGAAAAAACATCCAGACACACAGTGCTGCTAGGAGGAAGGCAGTAGGAGGGAAGGAGTTGGCAACCCAGGAAATTAAGAAGCTGCTATTGTGACCAGGATGTGGTGGGGGTGAGGACAGCAGAGCCAACTGGAGGATAGTGGAGTGGGCAGCCTCCATGGGGCCATGTACACCCTGCTAGGGTATTTAAACAAGACTTAATAGTAAAAAGACACCATTTAACCTGTACTCTAAGGAAAATGTTGTATAATCTTTAGAATATGGTTTGTGTGTGGATTTGTGGATGAGACATTGTTTTCTAGTTTAAACTAAAATCCCTCTTGCAAGCATCTATTGTCAGTTCCAAAATCTATTTCTAGCGTGGTTTAATAAAAAACCACCAGTGATGCAGCTTCAAATGTAATGGTAATGTAGGAGGCAGTAATGTTCATAATTAAACTCACAGTACCCAGTTTTCCTAAGTTACAAGTACTGGTCAGGTCCAACATTTCTAAAGACAGGGATTTAACTTAGTTTTCTATTGATGCTAGTGGGATCAGTGGTCCCATGGATTTCATTTTCTCCTGGAATGTATTCAAACTATACCAACTAAGTAAATGCTATCGACAACAATTGTACTAGATACTGGATATAAAAAGTGACAAAATAATTTATTCTTTAAGCGGCCTATTATCCAAGTGGGAGAAATTAAATGCACTGATGAAAAGTTTAAGATAGGAACATAAGAAGGGGAATAATGCAGAAATCTCAGATAAAGTAAAATGCTGCAAATCCAATAGGATACAGGAATCCTTCAGGAAGATGTAGAACTAGGGCCTTGAAGGTATTTGAGTTAACAGAGATGTCTGGCTGGCATTCCAGACCCTGGGCCCAGGGAGGATTCCATTAGCCCAGACAGGCTGAGGAGACTGCATTTAACAAATATTTATGAATTTGTGTAGCTAGGTCAAGAGGCTTACATTTGCTGATAACAACTAACTTCTTGAATCACTTGGAAGAAAACATTAGATCAGGAAAAATTGCTTCATTCTAATGTGCAAGTTTGTATTTAATTAGAGTTCGTTGAACTCTTTGAGCTTCAAACATTTTTCATAAAAGCGGAAGGCAAGTTGGAAAGATTCTGCTGCATTCAATCCACCTTCAATCAAAGAATATATGGCAGTCTCTCTTACTCACCAAGGTTCTGTATAATATTTCTTTAAGAATGCAACAGGGGTTGAAGAACTAGCTCAACCATCTAAGTGTCTGCCTGGCAAGTACAAGCACCTGTATTCAATTTCTAGTAGCACATGCTGCTCCAGCTCTGGAAACATGGGAGTACTGAGCCAGCCCCCAAAATGGGGCATAATATCACACACCTGTAATCCTAGCACGAGGGAGCTGGGGAGTCTGAGACAGGAGGCTCAGTACAAGTCCGAAGTATGTAGTGAGACACTGTACAAAATAAACGCATAAAAGTTTTTTTTTAAGATTTTTGAATAATGCAGTAGGTTCCCCTGCAAAAGCAACAACAAAAGCCACACATCTGCAAAGATTTTACTAAATAACATAAGTCTGACCCAGGGTCATATGCACAATAGTCACAGTGCACTAGGAGTTGTGCTGAGAATGTAAACCAAATTTAGGAGTCGTAGGTGGAAGCATCCTTCCATGCAGTCAGCAGGATGCATGATAACAGGTAATGAGGAAAGAAACAAAGAGTGTCTTGGCATTCCACCAAGTAAACAGGACCAACCTTTGTGGCTGGATCTGCTCCAACTATGAGACAAGGGTGTCAAGGCTGACTCCAAACCTTGAAACTCGGGAGGCAGGAAACACGGATGCTAATGACAGACCCAAGAGAGGTCAGGGGCCGGCTGCTGGAGGAGGGATGATGAGTTAAATTATAAGCAGGCTATTTGCGATTACAATGGCATTCTGGTGTCGGCTGTCCAGTGCACAATATGAGACACGTTATTGAAACACAGGAGAGCACTCAGAGCCAAGACTGCATAATTCTTTGTGAATTCTACTAGCGTGACACCAAACGCTTGTTTGTGTAGCATCACTTTTGCTACCATGAGGCATTAACACGAAGTAGGGCTGGTAGGCAGGGGCAATCCTCTCAAGGTCAGTGAGAACAGAGAGATTTGGTAATCACTCTCAGAGAGGTAACAACAACACATGACAAGTAAATTAAATCTCTGCAAGTCATCATGGGTAGGAGAAAAGCCACCTAGTAGCTACAGTGCAGGCACCAGAGTCCCCTGCACGGAGAGGAAGATGACCGTGAGAGAAGCAGCCATTGCCTGTGAACTCGCACCCCTGCTGCTTCAGACATGCATAGGCAGGAGCCACAACCGCAAAGCAGAAGAGCCCGCAGAGCCCTTCCTCCTTTTCTGTTCCTGGCATCTAGTCCCCACATGAGCACTATATCCTCTTTCACACCCTCGTCTCAGCCTGATCTAGAAATCGGGTCTATATGAGTCAATGACAGCTTGGGTTTGAATTCACCATTCGTTGTACCCAAAGTTAAGTATGGTTAGGAAGTCTTTGCTTTTTAAACATAAGATTGCCTTGCATGAGCCCATCATTGAAACTTTTCAGTAAGCTCTCAAATGCCTTCAGTGAAAGGTTGACAATCTGTAATACGATTTGCAATTCCTGCATGATCTCTTATTCAGAGTTAGTACTCAAGCTTCAGCATCTTCACCATCTATGGCTTACTGATGCTGCTCTGCTTCCAATTCCCAGAAAATGTCCAGATCTCTTCCTTTCCTGACCTGTACTGACATCACTCAGTCCCTTCTGACCTTCACCAAGTACTTAGTTTTTGTCTCTCAGTTTAAATATCATTTCTTCTGGAAACTGGTTTGATGCCCTAACCAACATTCAGGCCCCCAGGCTGTCACTTCCATAGCACAATTTCTAATTGCTAAAATATAACAATTTTTTTTCACATTAACTGTCAGATTTGGTCATTATCATATCTGAAACAACTACAACATCACATACTCAAACTATAGTTGCTGGATCTATTTTAGAAGAAATAGACTGTTCAAATGTGTTGATGCATACTATGTTAAATCCCAGCACCATGTGTTGGATTGCTTCTCTCAGTTGTAGAACAAACTGGTAAAAGACATTCTAATCCTATGGTACCTAGTAAATACCAACAGCTAGAGGCTTGTTACATTACTGGACAGCCCTAGAGGTTCCCTTTCACTGTAATTAGGCTCTTGAACTATTATTTCTAACATGTTTTGAGATAACTCTAATGTCTCTGATATAAGGACAAGACTTTGAGAAAAACTGTTGTATACCAAAAATTGTTTCCATGCTTTTGGTGTGAAGAAAAATGAACCTGAAGAGTGAGTTTGGAAGATAAATTGTGAATATCCATAGTTTTCTTTTCTGTTTCCTGGAATGTTGACATATAACATGGCTAGATTACTTTCTTATACCTTATACCAGTATAGTGTGTGCCATGTCACTAAAACTGTACACTCACAGAGGACTGTCTCTACCAGGAACCCAGTTGTCATGGCTCTTGCTTCCACCCAAACCCACTTCCTCCTCCCAGCCACCCCCACTCCTATTGGTGAGTCCACAAATTCTCTGAATTTTCATTTTTGATTCTTCTTCCTGCTACACTGGCCATGGCCAGTCTCCAGCAAATTCTGTCATTCCACTTCCTGACACTTTGTGTCTTGTGTCTACATCTACCCATGAACCTACCACTTGCTTTGTTCAGGGCTTCTCTATAGGAAACCCACTCATGTGAGTTTTTACCAGAAAAAGATTATTCACTACAGAAATAATAAAGGCAGGGATACAGATGCCCTCAGGGACTCTAGAAACTCAAACAATGAGGGCCTCTCTCTCTTAGGCTTCTGGTTGTTGTCACTTTCTCCAACTACAGGCAAGATTTCCCTACATAAAAGAGAGAAGAAACAGTATGGGCAGAGATAGCTTCAGGCTTACATTTTATGAGTATTAGCCTAAAAGAAATGAGAAACTTCTCTCAAGCACTTACACATAAAATTCTGTGGAAGGAATATAAAAAGCCTGCCCTGAATCATACTTATCCTTGAATGTGTCACTCTCTCACTCACCCAGGCATGGGACATTATGTGTGAGGCAAAACTTGGGTAGGGAGGTCACACTTAAATGCAGTCATCAGTAACTCCTCTAGAATCTTATGAATTAGAGAAAGCACACTTAAAAGGTAACTTCAGTGCCAGAAGAAGTGTAAAAGAATTATGAACAAAAAAGGGGAAAGAAAGCAGGCAGGATCAACTATGCCACAACCAAATACTATTCCTGCTCCTAAAATTTTTCCTTTCCTCTTCAAATGCTCCTACTTTGCCTGTTTCGCTGTTCATCTTGTACTCAGCTTCCTTTATGAAATTTTTCCAAGCTGCTTTATCCTTTGCATCGATCTTTTCTTTCTTGGAATTCCTACAATGCTCATAGTGACCATCATATATCTGGTATTCACCTAATCTCTAACTTCACGTGTCCCCATTCTCTTCCATCTGGGTGTGTAAGAGAATATAAAATGGAATATAAAGCATATATAAAATGGATCTTTTTACCCATCATCAACTGTGTCCATTGATTTTTTTTTCACCCACTCATTTACTGAACAACTTTTTACTAGAATTTCTTCAGTGTGCAGGCAATGTCTTAGAAGCTGGAAATTCAGCAGAAAAGATCATAATGCCTAACCCTTTATTAACTTATATTCTAACAGGTAAGACAAATGAGGAAGTATGTAATGTTAAGAAAAAAAAATGCCTGAACAAAGCTAAAGGAACATATTACACCAAGTGGAATGAACTAAATTTTCTTGCAGAAGCAATAACCAGGCAGAAATTCAAAGAAGAAAATAAGAGTAAATCACTGAAAGGGATGGGGTAACTTTTTTTCACTAAAAGAATATGGCTAGTAAAAGTGCATGGAGATGATGGAGGGGATTTTGAGCAGATCTCTTCAGTGCGGCTGAGCAAAAGAGAGGGAGTGGGCAGCCATCAGATGCACTGCTAACTCCGGTGCAGAGTTGAGCACAAGAGCTTCTGCATGCTGTGGGACAACGGGGTGGCACTTTCCATTTTGTGCAGTAGGAAATCACTGAGGCTGCTGTTTGAAAGCAATGAGGCGGGGCAAGTCTGAAAGTGAAGGAACTCAAGTAGAATCGCACGGCTGCCCCCACTGACAATGCAGATGGAAATAGAAAGAGGTAGATGGATTTTCAAAAAGATTATTTTAGATGTAACGCAAGAGAGGCTAGATGATAAACAATACATGCATCTGCTCTAAATGTCCTAATTTAGAAAACAGTACATTTTGATAACATTTGCTTTTGCAGGAAAACTCTTGTGAGGAAGAAATAAAAGAAGATGAGTGCAATTTTGAATATGATAGATTTAGGTACTAAAAAGTATCCAGATGGAGATATCTAAGAGGCAGGTACATGTAAGAGTCTAGAGTTCTGAAGAGACATCTCAACTTGTAATCAATAGGGAGTCTTAATGTATATGGCGAAGGATTATCAATTTCTCCCACAGAAAAATTATAAATGGAGAAGAGCACTTGAGGGAGTCAAAACAGCAACATTTAATAGCTCAAAGTGAGGAAAAGAAGCTAGGGTTGGAATGGCTTAAAGGTTAACAATCAGGGCCAATGAGATAGCTCAGGGGACTAAAGCACCTGCTTAGGCAGGCACAGGGACTGCATTTCTATCCCTGGCACCATATGCCATGTCAGGCCCACCCCCAGGGTGGCTGAGCTGGCCAGAGTCCAGGCATAATGGTGCGCACCTATAATCCCATCACTAGCGAGGCTGAAAACAGGAGGAGCACCATGAGGCCAAGCTGCATAGTGAGAGCCTGCAACAACTATATATATTCTAAAAAATGACAATCAAAGAGTTTAATAAGGAAGCAGAGAGTTAACTAGGCAGAGAGGAGGAAGAGTTTGGAAGCTATTTTTGGTTTATGACTCAGTTTAGAGGACCCTCGAGCTCAGAAAGAGAGAACAGAGATACTATAAAACCAAGAAGATAAAATATAAATTTCTCACAAGGAAGGTGGGAAAGGACATGACCCAAAGTGGAAGATATGGCCACAACAGTGGAAACTGATATGTTTATTGATTTATAGATGCATGAAAGGAAATAATAGATATTGAGAGAGAGAGAGAGAGACTTCTCATTGATTGTGATATCAAACATTCAGAGAAATTTACATTTTCAGATACAAAGCAAAATTTTTTAACTCAATACCAAATATTACCCGCAATTTCTCAAAACCTCACATTTTACTGTGCGTCTTTAGACCTTTGCTAAACCTAGCAATGGTAAACATAGTAGGTTAGACAAACACTGTTAGAAACTTTTTTTAAGATGCACACCTATGAATATAGAGGCTGAAAACCACCAAAAGTATAATTTACCTTTGTAGTAAATGACATTCAAATGCAGATATGGCCAAAGAAGTCAGCTACACAACGCCTAAGAAATCTGCCTCGCGAAGCCTCTCGTGTTCTATTTACCATGGGGTTATGTATGCATTCTGAAACTTTTATTAAACTAAGGAAATTATGCATTGGAAATAAGACTTTTCAAAGAAAATAATACTGTATTTTATACTTGGTATTTATTTAAAGGAAAAAAGCGTACCTATGTTTGCCTCAGCGCTGCAGGCAGCCATTGCCACCGTCAGCGTCTCTCACCAGCGCACCCACTGTGGGGCTTACCCTTCTGTCTGCTCACAGAAGACCCTTGGAGCACGAGCCGACTATCACTTTTCACCTTTTCTCTGTCCGAGTTTCTAACTGTGTGACTTTCTTTCGGTCTGACTCTGTTTTTCCACCTGTTGGGCCTAGATATATATGCACTCAGTAAGAGAGGGCGCTCAGCTTCTGTTACTTATTCCTTTGTTTCTATATATTACTTTTAGGTTACAAAAATGAGATTAGCATTCTACTGTGAAAGTTCACCCCATGGATAAAGGATGAGCTGCTCGGTCTTCAGTATTCAGATGAGAAGGGTTACTCTGGGTGACCCCGTGGGAAACCGTCATTTCTCATAGGCAATGGACTCTTCAGGAAGTTCACATGTTGTTGCTATTCCTCAGGCTTTTTTCCTTTGTTTTTCTGAGTCTTGTAGGAAAGTTTTTCTGAGTCTTGTCTCCTGTTCATTTTACTAATGGCTGAGTTGGTAGGAAACACAGGCTATTGGTCAGGTTACCAAAGACAAGCTAATCTGGAAATGATTTAAGATAGAACCAGCTGTTGTTTGCAACACTTACAGTTTTGGAGTGGATAAAGTTGGAAAAGGTAAAATGGCCGTCTTCACCTATGTGATCGTAAATTTGTTTTAGAAAATGAAATGTATATTGCACATGAATGCGTACCTAGTATAAAGCAATGTTTT
>PVKN010009041.1:0-24266 GCA_004027915.1 Capromys pilorides
CAGAGCTTCCTTGCAGGAGATGGCATAGAGCAGGAGGGAAAACCAGGCATCACAACGCTGCATGGGCCACCCTCCTCCTCTCCAGCGGGTAGCAAGTCTGTCCTGATTAGTGCAGTGTACAGCTGTGCCACATGGGGGCGCCCCAGGATCAGTTACCAGCCACTCAGGCTGCAGTTAGAGTGGTGCAGGTGAGCTGGACGCTCCGGGCACTTGGCTAACCCTGTGGCCTGGGAGCAGCTGCATGGGCTGGCCAGCCATCTATCTGCCCTTCTGGTTTATCCAGAGCAGGCCCCAGGCCGGCTGCGCTGATCCCAGAGAGGACGTGCTCCTTGTTAGGGTAGGCCGGAGTGGAACTATGTTTCTTTCTTGTTTCCCCTTTGGCCCAGCATGTTCCTGCCTGCTTCTCTGAGCAGAAAGTGAAGCCATTCCCGCTCCTAGGGTTGACTTGCTCTTCCCAGGTTACCCCAAATATTCCCTCTCTCCTGCTCTGTAGGTGAAACGGGCCAGGAATCAGCCCCCCACTAGCAGAGGAGAAACCTGAGACTCAGAGAGGGCCAGGGCGTTGCCAACAGCCACACAGTACATTATTGCCGTGGCCAAGACTCTCAGCTAGGGTACGTATGTCATGCAGGCCTGCTAAGCGGCCACATAGTGTCACCAAGGAAGCTCTTAAGACCAGGCTCCCTGCTCCACTGTTCTGCTGACAGAGGACGGACCCACAGCAGGTGAGGCAGACAGGAAGGTGGCAGAGAGTCCCGCGCCAGAAGCTCTGTGAAGGCTCTACAGAGGCAGCGGCTCTGCCCCAGGCCTCTGCACGTGCTGTTCCTCATAACTAAGACCCTTTTCTCCCCAGCTCTCTGTGGAGCTGCCAGCTCCTCTGGGAAGCCTGCCCTGGACCCCTTCAAGCCCCCTCAAGAGCCTCCAGCTTTAGGAAGTGTCTTCTGGGTGCTACACTGAGTCCCTGTGCAGAGCAGGAGGGTCAGGCTCAGTGGGTACCTGGGAAATGAGTCTGGGATGACAGCGTGACCCCCTCTGCCCACCTCTCATTCTGTTTTCCGGGCCAGGTCTTCCCAAGAGCTGGCTCTGGGGAGAGGAAGGGGCAGGGACTGAAGATTCCATGGGCCCCTCTCCTGCAGCCTGGATGTGAGAAGTGGTAGCAGGATGCTATGCTTGGCCAGGGCCGGCTCCCACCTGTGATTGGGCACAAAGAGCCGGAAGTCGCGGATGTGGGTGGCATCTTTCGACAAGATGATGTGACCGGTGAACTGGCCCGGGGAGAACCAGAAGGGGAAGTCAGGGGGCTCACTGAGCTGGAACTCGGCGTGGATCCTGTGGGAATGGGACCAGTTAGGCTAAAGCCTTTATGTCTCTGTCCCCAACCTGGCCAGATCATAGGGGGGAGAAGATAGGAGAGGAGGACAGAGGGGGCATGCAGGGCACAGAGAACGTGTGGCCCCCAAGAGTGCTGTGTTTGGGGATCAGCTAGCCTGCTGTCTGCTCAGGAAGCCATGCCTTGATCCACCCCAGCCTCCCACAGCTTCTCCAGGGTAAGCAAGTTCCAGACCTTTCCCATCAAATCCACCAATGATGTCACTCCTTTGATGCACAGAGGATGAAGGGAAGCTCAGGCAGCCCGAGGCTCAGAGTGGGAGTGGGGGACCTGGGGGCTCCAGGCAGGCCCTCAGCTGCCTGCTCTGCACCTCCAAGCTGCCTTTGAAGTCCTGGGCCACTTTGAGGCTCACTCACCGGAACATCACAGTGTAGTAGGAGTCGCTGATGGCAGTCAGGCAGGCCACAGCCCCCTGAGGGGCAAAGCGCGTCTTCACGAAGGGCCGAGGGTGGAACATGCTCAGGAGCCGGTGGATGATGACCTGTGGGACATAGTGGGGACGAGGATGTGGCTAGGCCCTCTGCAGGTGAACCTGCTGGGGGAGGTCAGCCCGGATTCCAGGGACCTGGGGGAAAGGGCCAGAGGGAGGCAGGGGAGCAGGTGGGCCAAGCCTGGCACTGAGTCCAAGAGCACGTGGGAAGGGGCCTACTAGCTGGGGGACCCAGGTCTCTTGTGGCTGCCCTTACCTCCTTGCCCTTGGGTGGTGGTGGGTAGAAGCGGTTGTTGGACAGGTAGCCTGTGAAGACGCTCAGCTCACTGGGGATGATCCACCAGGGCTTGCCCAGCTCCTGGCCTTGAGGGGGAAGGAAGGGCCGGAAGTGGCGGGCAGCAAACACTGCACTTGGTGAAGCTGCAGTTGTCCAGTTGCGGAGGCCAGACAGGGCAAGACGGGAGACCTGGGACAGGGAAAGTTTAGGATCTAGGTCATGAGGACCATGGTTCTGGGGTGCCTGTCCCATCTCAGGGTGCAGGTCTTCCTTAAGTCTTGAGCCAGACCATAGGCCAATGGAGTAAGGAGAACCCAGGGAGGTCCCGTCCCTAGGGATGTCCATCAGCTTGGCCCTGTCCTGACCAAGATGAGAAAGGCTCATCTCACCCTCCTAGGCCCCAGCAGGAGCAGCAGTGGCCCACCCAGCCCCAGCCCGGCTCAGTCAAGGCTGTGGGGGGTGGGCATGAGAGCTGGAGGGGCTGTCCAGGAAAGGACAGTGGCGATAAAGCTCCAGGACCCACACAGATCTTATCACCATCCTCTGCACAGACCAAGCCCTGCTGTCAGCACCTGCTCCAGGCCACCTGACCACTCCAGGCCACCTGACCACTCTGTGAGCCTGGCTCTCTAATCCCCCAGGTCCTCCCAGGAGCTAATGTCCCACTGACAGAGTTTGTGTTTGGTGCTGAGTCTGATGGTAGAAGTGGCTAAGAATCTTTGGGTAAAATCTCAAGTCAAAGTCACCGGGAAGGCCGGGCAAGGTGGTACACTCCTGTAATCCCAGCATTTGGGAGGCTGATGCAGGAGGATCGGTATGAGTTTGAGACCAGCCTGGGATACAAAAAGTGAGCTCAAGGCCAGCTTGAACTGCATAGTGAGAACCTGTCTCAAAAAGACAAAAAAAAGAAAATCATGGGGAAGGAGCCGGCAAGGTAGCTCAGCGGTCTAAAGTGCCTGCTTAGGCAAGCTTAGGCAACCACAGGCACCACAGTTCAATCCCTGGCACCACATGCTGTGCCAGCCTCACCCCAGGGCAGGCTGGGCCGGCCATAACAGAAAGAAAGAAAGAAAGAAAGAAAGAAAGAAAGAAAGAAAGAAAGAAAGATAAATAGGTTAAAATCACAGGGAAGGGGAAGAAGGTTGCCCCAGAAGGGGCCCCACCTCAACTGTCACCTCCCCACCTTGGCTGGGCACCTTGCACCAAGGCCTTCCCTGAGCCCATTTCCTCTGAGCTCAGGATGGGAGGGAAGCAGGGTGAGAAGCCACAGGGCTGGCTACATCGTGCCTGGCACTCAGAGAAGGGGCCCTGGAGGAGCAGAAAGGCCCCTTGTAATGGCCCCACCATCCATAGCATCTCCCTGTCCTTATAGGGTACAGGCAGGAGCTGTATTCCTTCCAGGCCTCAGCCAGTGGGACAGCGATGCTAGGTACCCTCAGGGGAGCTTATCCACCATGGAGCTATGGAGCTGCTCTCTCTCTCTCTCTCTCTCTCTCTCTTTCATTCATGAGTAGGTCCCCTCTCCAGAGCGCAGGAGCCAGGCTCAGAGGCAGGTGGGGATGAGGAAGGAGGTGCGAGGAGCTCCCACCTATAGGGAGTTCACAGGCAGGACTACAAAGCTGGACTGGGCCTACCACAGGTGGAGGTGCTACCTGCCCCGCCCCATCTCCTCTGGGAGTGCTGCCTGCCCCAAGTGTCTGTCCCCTCTGTGGAAGATTGATAGAGACCACTGTGAAGTGGCTCTGAGCAAGCCTTACTATTTTTTTTTAAACTTTATTTATGTTATAGCCCACTCAGCCTGCCCTGGAGGTGGGTCTGGCACAGCATGTGGTGTCAGGGATCGAACTGTGGTCCCTGCGGTTGCCTAAGCTTGCCTAAGCAGGTGCTTTAGACCACTGAGCTATCTAGCCGGCCCAAGCCTTACTATTAACCAACTGGCTTCTCATGTTTGTGTGAGTTTGCCTGAGGCTTGGGCCCCCATCTGCAGATGGGCAGTGGGCTCATAGTAAGTGAACCTCTATGAGTCACTGGTCCCCACTGAGGCCCACATTGGCCTGTGAAGTTGGGGGCCTCAAAGTTTGAGATAAGGCCACAGTTGAGGAAGCTTGGCTCCAACCCCAGTTAACCAAAAGGAGAGTGTAGCTGCAGACTTCTCACTCCTGAAGGCCTTTCTGCTGATAACAAAGTTCTCCTAAATTAACATGTGTATTACTTGGAGAAGTCCTTGAAGGGGTTTCCAAATCTTGCCCAGATTCCCACATTTTCTTCAGTGTTCTCCTTTGTTTGCTAACATAATAAAGATGGGCTGCCTAGAGAAATTCTTTGTCTAAAACCCTAGAAAAATCTCAAATTCTGTGAGAGCTTTTGAGCCTTCTGGAGCCCTGAAATCATACCATTGATCTCATTTTCTAAAAAGCCTTTTTTCCCATTCACTCATTTGGGAGATTTTGGCCTGATCAGTCCACGATAACTAAAGGATATTATTAACTCGATAGATCAAACCTTAGCTTCCAACAATTTCTACCCCCTGCCCCACCCCAGCCCCTGGCATCCCAACTTCAGTGTGACCAAACTGGCGTCAGGCCCCGGCCCACACACCAGATCATCCCCTCGCACAGTCCTCATCTGGGCCGGCGGCCAGCATGCACTGGTCACCTGCTGGCAGCCTGAGTCCTCCTCCCACTCATTCCCACTGTGACACACCCTTCCTTTCCCAGCATCCTCCAGGCTGTGCTTGCTCTGTGTTCCTGGCCTCCTCCCACTCTGGGAGCTGGTCTGCTCGCTCCCGTCTCTCTCTGGCCCACCTACGTCCTGTCCCCTGGCCTGTGACAGCCGGAAGAGCATGAATCTGCTGTGGGGACTCCTCTTTGCAAAGTCCACTGGGGTGTTCTGCAGCTGCAGAATAAGCTGAGGTCAGGTCACCAGACCCTCGGCTGTCTGGCAACTTCTCTTGTAGCTGCCCTGACCAGGATGGCCCTGCACGTGCCCTGGTCCAGCCCCACCAGCCTTCTGGCCTTCTGGCCTTGTCCCATCGGCCTGCCTTGTCTGCCTTTGGGCTTCTGCGCATGCTGAAGCAGCATTTCGGCTATGTAGGTGTGGGCCGAGCACAGAACAAAGTCGTCATTGGCAGAGGGAATGGCGACAAGCAGGCTCCCAGTACATAAGAAAAGCTGGGGACATGGGTGGAAGGATGCCTGGCATGGAGGAAGCTGGGTGGGTGGGAGAGCGGGTACAGGTGGGCAGCGTCAGGGAGGGCTTTGGCCCTGGGGTGTGCTGGGACCACGTCTCCAGGGCCTCGGGGGCTGGCGACCTAGGCTGTGTCTACCTCCTCCTCCTCCTCCTTGGCCCTCTCCCCGGGCAGGGGGCTGAACCTCACTAGTTGTAGTTCACTGGAGATCAACAGACAACGTGCTACAGCCTGGAGAGTCCTCGCTGCACAGTCCTCGCTGTAAGTGGCAGCACCTTACCAGGGCTGGACTTCACCCCGCTGTGGTCATCGGTGCCCAATATCACTCCCTCCAGGAAGCCAGCCCACACTCCTCCACCTCGAGGAGGGGCCCATGGTTTGCGGACCTGGAGAACAGGGACCACCACACTCTTGGATTCTCAGACACAGCACAGTGGCACCCAGAAGGCGGCTGGCAGAGGAAGGAAACAGGAAGCGAGCACAATTCCATCCTCAGGGGGGAGCACACCAACCAGGGGGTCCTACTTGTGTGCCTGTGTGGCCACCCCTGCCCCCACTCACCCCCAGGAACCCATCTTTGCTCTTTGTCATGGTCTCCTGGAGCAGAGGCTGGAATCGGGCTTCTATGGTGAGGGTCTCTTCACTGGGGTCGGGGGGCAGCTCCTCCTCCTCATAGCTGGCTGCAGGTGTTGACCCTGTGAGATACAGATGGTTGCAGAGGGGGCCGGCGAGATGGCTCAGGGGTCTAAAGCACCTGCTTAGGCAAGGTTAGGCAATCACAGGGACTGCGATGTGATCCCCAGCACCACATGCTGCACCAGCCCCACCCCCAGGGCAGGCTGAGCTGGCTATCCTCCTCTTCCTCCTTCTCTTCCTCCTCTTCCTCCTCCTCCTCCTCCTCCTCCTCCTCCTCCTCTTCCTCATCATCATCATCATCATAACCCAGATGGCTGCAGAGGCTCAGTCCTTGGGCTGCAGCCCCTCACTCCTCCTGGGCTGTCTCCACTGCCTGGTGTTAAGGGAGCCAGGCTCAGAGGTGGGATAACAGTGAACAATCACCAGAACAACAGGCAGCATGTATTACATTCTAGTTACACAATAGCCCTGGGAGGCAGACCATAACATTATTATAACTCTATTTTACACAGAACAAAGTGGAGGATCAGAGTCACTTCCCCAGGGTCACACAGCCACATAGCAGGGGACTCAGCAGTGAAACCCAGGCCTGATTTGTTCTAAACCTCCAATCAATCTTGGCCTTTGTGTGGGTCTCGGGGGACTGTGGGGGACTCAGTCAAGGGAAGTGGAGGGAAGAAGGAAAGCGAGAGAACCAGGTGTTTCGGTGTCACTGAGAGAGCACTGGTACGGGGTGACCAAGCCTGCATCTCCTTGTTCTGCAGGTGGCCTCGCTCCCTTCTGTACAAGGAGACCTGGGATGGGAGGGGCTGACCTTGATTTCTCTTGCTCAGGGAGCTGCCAGGTGTGTCGCCTTCTAGTGTGGAGGGAGCCATCCTGAGGCTTGCAGGAGAAAGGCTGTTCTTTTCAAAAGGGAGAAAGAGACACCTGTACCAGTGAAGGGGGTGGGTCTTGTCCTATGTGCACGTTCAAGCCACAGAGCCCTGCCTGGCACTGGTGGCCAGCTGGCGGGCTGCACAAGCACAGGTTGAGTGGGTGCATTCAGTGCAGCTCTCAGATCAGCCATCTGAAGCACCCAGAATGCTCTTCAAATACAGATGGCCTGACCCCAGCTCAGAATCTACTGAGTCAAAACCTGAAGGCAGGCAGGAATCAGGAAACTTCCCAGCCACTCTGCATGCAAAGCCCTGTTCTAAAACACACTATTACTTCTTGTATTTATTAAGTCAATGCCGTCTAGCATTCTCAGTGACCTGGAAACTTGAGCAGAAGAGGGCAGTCACAAAACGCAGCATTATTAGTCTTCTAATTGCTTGTTCCATTATTTTACTGTACCACAGATAATTACGAAGACTAATACCCAGGTTAGTCAGGTGCAGTGAAGTACATGCCTGTAGTCCCAACTACTCTGGAGGCTGAAACAGGAAGATCACTTGAGCCCAGGAGATTCAGGCCAGCCTGGGCAACATAATGGGAACTCATCTCTTTAAAGAAGAAAAAGTCTGGGGATAGCTCAGTAGCAGAGCCCTTGCCTACCATGGACATAGCCCAGGGCTCCATCCCCAGCACTATAATAATAATCATAAAAACAATACCAAGGGGCCAAGGAGATAGTTCAGTGGCTTAAGTGCCTGCCTGGCAAGTGCAAGGTCCTGAGTTTGACCCCCAGTACCAAAACCAAACCAAACCAAAGTAAAAAAGTGTAAAAAACTCCAGCATGTCTACCCCTTTGGTTTTTTAAATAAAAATGTTATTTTCTGGCTCAGGAGATAACTCAATGGTCTAAGTACTTGTCTGACAAGTGCAAGGACTCAAGTCCGATCGATCCCTGGTACCACATGCCATGCTGGCTCCAAGTGTACCGTGCTGGCCACTGAAACCAAACATGGTGGCACATGCCTATAATCCCAGCGCTTGGGAGGCTGAGATAGGAGGATCACTATGAGTCTAAGCTGTGAAGTGAGATCCTGTACCACATAAATAATTTTTAAAAATGTTATCTTCTGAATTATAAGTAACGTTTACAACTATATCACTGTAGATGATTTATAAGAATCTTAAAGTATAAAGCAGAACATTAAATACATGTATAACTACCAGCGAGAGAGGGCTGTTGGCTTCTATTTATTGCTTGATTTTGCTTGTTTACTTGTTTGCTTGATTTCTGCCCTCTGATTTCCTCAAATATGGTCCATTGTTTGTTTGTTTATTTGTTTTATATTATGGCCGGCTCAGCCTGTCTTGGGGTGGGGCTGGCATAGCATGTGGTGCCGGAGATTGAACCGTGGTCCCTGTGGTTGCCTAAGCAGGCACTTTAGACCGCTGAGCCATCTCGCAGGCCCCTGATCCATTGTTTTTGCATTCACAGATTAGAGGCAGAGGATAGATTCTTTTCTCCTGACAGAGATTTATTCTTATTACTGTTATTATTTTTTCATTTTTTTATGTATTTAGTGTGGTGTCTACAGGGTCTCTGCACAGATCAGACTTGTGGTGATTCTCCTGCTTTCAACCTCCCCTGCACTGGGATTACAGGTGTATATCACCATACCTGGACTCAGTATAGGGTTCAGTGAGCCCCAGGGGTGGGGCTGGCCCAGCATGTGGCACGGGGGGTCAAACTCTGGTCCCTGTGCTTGCCAAAGCAGACTTTTAGTCCACTGAACTATCTCGCTAGCCCCCAAGAGAGATCTAAAGTTCTTTTTTTTTTTTGGGGGGGGGGACCAGGGTTCATACTCACAACCTTGCACTTGCCAGGCAGACACTTGTGCCACAGAGCTATCTCCTCAGCCCCTCTGAGAGAGATCTAGATGAAAACATTAAAAGTGTCCTAAGGCTAGGGATATAGCTCAGTGGCAGAGTGCCTGTTTTGGCAAGTGTGCCGTTGTGAGTTTAATTCTTGGCACCAAGAAATAAAAGAAAAGTGTCCTAAGCCCACAGACTTTGCTAACATGTCCTTATGAGGGGACTCTGGCTCTCTGAGCACAGAAAAGGACAGGAGGTGGCTGCGCATATGACCAGAGAAACATACTCAGAGTAAGAGGAAAAGGCAATGCCAGAGGTACGGCCTGTTCTGCTGCTCATCTGCTTTCCTGACAGAACTGTCCGCCCTGAGACACACGGACACAGCTGCTGTGGCAAATGTGCATTTTCACCTGACCGTCTAGTGCACCAGCGACAGAGGACACTCAGCCAGAAGCGCCCAGTCTCCTGACCCATCCTGAAACACAGAAAGTCTGCACGGTACTCTGGGGCCGCCGTCTCTCTTCCCAGTCCCATCTACTGACTGACTTCTACCGGGCAATCTAGACAACTGCCGTGCGCCAAGATCAGAGGTTTGAGGGAGGTCCCAAGAGGTTGGATGGAAATGGGCACAGGGCTTGAGGTGGTGGTAGAGTGTGAGAGAACCAGCTTGTAATTCTAGAATGTTCTGACCTTTCGTCTTTACAAAAAAAAAAAAAAAAAAGAAACCAAAAACCAATCATCACAACTAGGCAAAATGGGTAGCAATGGACAGCAGTTAGACACAGACTTTCAGACCAGCAGTAAGGGTCACAGCTCCTGTCTAGGGACTCCCTGCTGCACGCCGCTCCCTCTGCACACAGCTTCTCCCCTTCTCAGCTCTGTGGTTGTGCCAGGCCCTGGAGCCCAGGTCTAACCTGGTTCTCTAGCTTCCTAGCTTGGGCAAATGGGTGAACCTGCCCTTGGTCTCCCGAAGCAGACATTAGGCCGGACATCACGGACGTGTGGCTCTCAGGGCTGTGGCAAAGCTTATTTTTATTTTATTTTATTTTTTGGCGGGACTGGGGTTCAAACTCATGGCCTTGCACTTGCCACACAGGCACTTGTGTCACAGAGCTAACCTTGCCCCTGTGGCAAGGTTTAAAGAGAATCCACATGAAGTGCTAAAGTGCCTGCAGCCCCAAGCGTTGGTCAGGGAAGGCAGAGGAAGGCAGGCTGGGGTGCTGAAGCAGCAGGAAAGTTCTACCGTCACCGGCCAGTCAGCGTCAGGGCTGCCAGGGGGAGGCCCCAGGTTTCCTGCACTACTGCAGGCTGCCCTCTCCCTGCACACACCTTCCTCCCCACCAGGCCTCTCTGTACCTGTCAGCTTCTCCGCGATGGGTTTGAACTCTTCAGGGCTGAGGCGCATATCCTGGTCAGTGTCCAGTGAAGAGAAGAGAAAGAGGCCATCTGTCCCCAGGGCCTTCAGTGCTGATTCCTGCTGGGCAGGCAGGGGCTGGGTTGAGCACCAGTTGGACGCTCGGATTTTCCTGTCCCAAATAGGCAGTTGGTTTCTGAAGCTCACCTTCCCTGAGCTCACTCCACACTTTCTCATTTGTCCCAATGTCACTTCTCAATAGTCCCAGCTCCTGCATCCCCTTCCCAGGCACCACTGTGCCTTCCTAGATGGTCTATTCTCCACGTTCCCCTCCCAGTGTGTGCCTATCCTCCTTGGTCCTGGGTCAGCCAGGCCCTGCCTCGGTCCCCTCCTGCCTGCTGTTCCCAGGTCCCTGCGACCCCAGCCCCCCACCAGGCTCTCCACTCCAGGTCTTGCTCCATGCCTTTGTAGAGTCACGATCCAAGGCGTCGTGTCCGTGCCTTCTCCCCTCTCCCCCAGTCTGGAAAGCCCTGCATGCTCTAGGCAGTCCTTTCCCCTGCCTGCGTCTTGCCCGGCGCCCCTCGCTTCCCTCTGCCCATCCTTGCGTCCTCGACCTGCCGCGCGGCCTCCTGGGCCTGGATAAGGTGGGTGTAGACCCGGGCGGCGACAGCGGCGACGGCGGCGGCCAGCAGGGCTCCAAGTAGGGCCAGGATGCGCGCGCGGCAGCGAGGCGGCGCAGCGGGGCCGCGGGGTCTGGAGCTGGGTTGCCCGCGTTCGCCATGCCGGGCCCGGCCCATGGCTGCAGCTCCGCCGACTAACGGGCCCGCGGGCGGGGCGGGGCGGGGCGGGGGCGGGGGCGGGGAGACCGGCCTGGGCCCCCTGGCGTCTGGACGTGAGGCTCTGCAGGCCCCTTAGGCTTCCCCGCGCCTCTTCCTGGACCGCAACCCCGCACGCCTGCGCCGGTCCCCGTGTCCCCGCTCCAGGCTGTGACCCGGACGCGGAACGGAGAAGGCGCTGCGGCCGGAGCCTGGGAGAAGCCTGCAGCTTGCAGCTCCACTGGGACCACTGAGGCCTCGGGTCCTTTGTTGCAAGAAGCTGGTGGGCTTCAAGAAGTCGCGTGTCATCCTCGTAACTATTTCCGCAACATCTGCAGGCATCAAGAAGGGGAAAAACTGAAAAGGAAGTCCAGGCCCTGGGCCTTTCTAGTCCAGCTGGAGGAAGGCCTCTGCGGGTTCACCCCTGGAGGCGGGGTGTGTGTGGGGTCTTCCTGTTCCAGCGCACGCAGGTGGAGAAGCCTGGCACCTTCCCATGGGGCAGGAGTCCTTCTGCATAGGCCACAAGAGGCCCTATCCACGCCCTGACCGAAGCTGTTGCCCCTCTGAAGGTGGCTAGGCCTCTGTGAATTACCTCCACCCTCCACCCTGCCCGCCTGGCATGGCACTGGAGTGGCTGTTCCAAAGAGCACTTGGCAGCTAGGCGGAGGGCCTTGGGAGTGGAGGCAGAGGAAGTATTTTTCTGTATCCATCCCCAGGAGCCAGGTTCCCGCCTCACTCTTTCCATTGTATCCATCCCCAGAGCTTGTAGGGCTGCCGTCTGCTCTCTCAGAGAGCAGAGAAGGCCTTGGCTGTGAGACCTCTGACAAGAACGCAGCCCAGGGGGAGTGAGAGCACAATGCCCCTGCGGCAACCAGCTGTTGGTGTGGGTGCTGCTGTCAGGTCTGGGCAGCCAGAGGGATGCAGTGGATTTCAGGGCTCTACTGTGTGCCAGACCTGGACTGGCAGTGTTACCTCGGGTTGTTCACACCGAGTAAGGTAAGGGTTGCCTGCTGCTTTGTTAGTTGAAGAGTGTGAGACTAGGCACCAGTCTCTCTGAGTCTAGAATTCCTGCCATCCCTATCGGGCCTACCAGGGGCTGGTGCAGATCAAGGCTTGCTCTGCTGCTGTTTTGGTCCTTTGGTAACCAGTCATGACTGTGCCCTGCAGGCAAGGCTCTGTCCTCCCAGCATCCTCAAGGGGTGTGGCATACAATGGCCATTCCACAGTGTCTATTGAGAAGTGGCTTCTGGGGACTCTCCAGGGCTGTGGGCCTGACCCAGCCTTTATACTGTGTACTACCACAGATCCACTGAGGGCCTGACATCTTGCTTTGGCTTCTTAAGTCTTCCAATTGTACTACTTTCAGCTCGTATTGCTAATATCTGGGGACAGTGCACACAGAACAGATGCTATTAGAAAACCAAATTCTGTTCTATCAGGAAGCGAAATTAACAGAGTGTAAAGCAGGTTAGGAGGAGAGGATTGATGAGCCAAGGTCCCTCAAAAGTGAACAATGGGAGTTTTCTTTGCCAGATTACTTTTAGTTATCACACTTGAACCGCGGTCCCTGCAGTTGCCTAAGCTTTCCTAAGCAGGCGCTTTAGACCCTGAACCATCTCGCCAGCCACTCGCTTATTGTTAAAGACATGGCTACCTCATTGGTCTTTGCTGCCTAGGGCTGAAAGGATGGGCTATTAGGGCTTGCAGATCATGGGGCCCTTGCAGAGTAGGGGAAGTGGGACAGGGTTATGAGATTTGGCTCAGGGAGCCTTGGCCAGCAGATGGGTCTTCGGCTGGCTCTGGGGAGATGGCAGCTTTGAGCGGTGGTAGTGGAGCAGAGCGCAGTCCCCCAGCGGGCAGCCTTCCCGGAAGGACTCCTCACCCAACCCAGACGCCGAGCAGCACAGGTCCTGGAGAGATTGGGCAAGCAGGGATGTTCTGTCACGGGTGGTCCTGCAGGGTCTCTTTGGCACCTTATTCTTCCCATGGTGGCATTGGAAACTGGCTGCAAATGGAAACTACAAGGCACGTGACACATTAGTCATATCTTTGGGGACCTCACAGGTTAGCAGGGGACACATTCATTCATCAACATGTTTATCAAGGGTCTTAAATTTTTTTAAAAATTTTTATTTATTGGGCTGGCAAAATAGTTCAGTGGACTAACAACCTGCTTAGGCAAATGCAGGGACCAGGGTTAGATCTCCAGTGAACCTCCTCCTCCCCCAGCACCATATGTGGCGCCAGTCCTACCCCAGGGTGCACTGAGCTGGTGACCGAGACCAAATCCAGGTGTAGTGGTGCATGCCTGTAATCCCAGCACTGGGGAGGCTGAGACAGGAGGATCACTACAAGTCTGACCTGTGTAGTGAGATCCTGTACCAAATAAATAAATTAAGTTATATAAATAAAACAAAATAAAATAATTTATTTGTGTATTTGGTATGGGGTCTCATTATGCAGCTCAAATTCATAGTAATCCTCCTGGTTTTAGCCTCCCCAGTGCTGGGATTACAGGCGTGCGCCCCCACACTCAGTTTCAATGGCTAGCATGGCATGTGGTAACAGGGATGAACTTGGGTCCTTGCACTTGCTAGGCAGGTGCTTAGACCCTTGGGCCATCTTGTCAGCCCCTATCAAGGGTCTTAACAGAGTATCTGTTCCTTCAGACGGGTGAGTAGGGCCTGCGCTCCCCTCCTGGGGTGAGCGCTCTGGCAGGACGCCCCTGACTGTCAGCAGGGTTAAGGGGAGGCTGCCCAGAGCATCGCATTCAGGAGCTCACTGGTCACAGCATGTGGGGAAGAGCATTCTAGAAGGTGGGGACAGCAGAGACAAAGGCCCAGGGCCATGAAGCCTGATGGAGTATCCATGGGTTACTGTGAAGGACACCAACAGAGACTCCAGAGGAGGGATGAGAGGAGGAGGCAGCCTGAGGAGACAGGCTCAGGCTCAGGCAGCTGGAGAAACACCTGTGCTTTATCTTTGAGACAAAGGGAGTCATCAGAAGAGAGACAGCCATCACATGATGCCCTGCAGACTGCTGGGTTCTTTTGGGAGGTGGCAGGGTCCTGATATCAAACTCCTTACTGCACAGAGGGTGTTGGTAAACAGTGCTGGCAACATTGTCCCCCTAGGGAGGAGAGAGGGCATGACCTGGTTACACCACACTAAGTAGCCTTGGGTTTGAGCCTCTGCCTCAAACCCTGTGCCCCACCTCACCCCTGCCTGCCCTCCATCCAGTACCCTCTTCTGCTTCCCAACTTCCTGGGACACTCACCCGGCAGGGGGCGCTGCTCTCCAGCATTCCACTCCAGTTCTGTCAGGGCAGTGAGCCAGCCAGAGGGACCTTTGGCTCTGACGTTTTTCCTCTGATCCTAGACACTGCACTGGGAAGTGATTTTCCACAAATCCAACCCCAATACCTTGGCAGCTGGTCATGAGACCAGCATTTGGTCACTTGAGGAAACTGAGGCTTCTAATATAGTGGCAGGACTGTTATGCACATGCCTGGACCAGTGGGCCTTATCAAAGTACCTACTGTGTGTCTGGAACTGGTTCAAACTTGTGATCCCTCTGCCTAGCCTCCCAGAATGCTGGGATGACAAGCATGTGCCAACCATGCCTGGCTCAAATTTCTTTCTGGAAGATAAAATGTTCTAAAATTAGATTATGGTGACAGTTATACAACTGTGACTACTGAATAAAAAGCCCCACCCCATTAATTGTAGACTTTAAATGGGCTGATTTTTGTGGCATACAAATGACAGCACAGGAAACTTTTTAAAAAGGATCTTCCTGGTGTTGGAGAACTGGAGGGGCAGGAGGGAAGCCAGAGGCTGGTGTGGTCTCCAGGAGGAAGTGATGGGCTGGGCCGGGGTGGTGTGGGTGCTTGAGAGGTTGGAAGAGCAGAGAGCGTGTGGGAGTCAGAGCCGAGATTTGCTGGTGGCCCCAGGTGGGCAGTGAGAGGACGGATGGTACCTGCTTGGGCTTGAGCTCAGCTGGCTGGTGGTGCCATCCCAAGGGGAGGGAGCCCAGAGTGGCTGGTACAGGGAAGAAGCCCTGGTGCAGCCAGCCTGGCTGGACCACCTTTGTAGGAACACCAAAAAGGAGGTGTGAAGAACATCTGTGTGCTGTGCTGTGAGCTATAGAGACATGTGGGGAGAGGGTGGGGCCAGCCTACAAAGGACAGTGAAAGCCACAGTTTCCATGAGATCACGAAAGGAAGGAGAGGAGTAGCCTTTGGCTTGTGTGGGCATCGAGGCCTCTGGGCGTTGCGGTCTTGAGTGGTTTGGTTGGATTCATGGGCCCCGGGCCGGACACTGATTAGGCAAGAAATAGGATGGTTTTTCAATTACTCAGTTAAGCAGAGAAACAGGCAGAAGGAAAGGGGAGAAAGGCCTTTATTTTCTTTGAGGACACAGAGAGAATGTGGGGAAAGATGAGGAATTGTCTGGACTGGAACAAAGGAAAGCTGAGGCTTTTTTGGCCTCTTGCCAGGGGTGGAGTTTGCAGAGGATGTTTAGATACACCTGAGGGAGCTGATTAGGGGTGTTCCCTGAGGTGGCGGGAAGGGTGGAAGTAAATCATACCCTGGGCTAAACTGGCGAAGAAGAGGGGAGATAGTCTTGGTAAGATGGGCTTTTATTTTAAGGCCATCAGCCGTATCAGGTGACCACCATAATGATTTTAGCAATTCATGCTAGGGCCAGACTCTATCAGTTTTAAGGGTCCCAGCAGGCCCAGGTTGGCTCTTGCACTATTCCCAAAGACAGAAATTTATTTCTTCAGGTCAGGAAAGGCTCCTGGGTCCCTGCCTGAGCTTCCCTGGCTTGGGAGACATTTTTGGTCCTGGATGAGGATGTTATTTTAAGTCAGGCACCAAGAGACTAATACCGTGGATTCTCGTTTATCTGTGGAAGCTGACAAGTTGATCTCAGAGAAGTCGAGAGTAGTGGTTATCAGCCTGGAGAGGGTGTGGGAGAAGGAGGGTTGGAGAGCGGGTTGGCAGTGGGGACAGTGGTGCCACGGGGTGGCAAGAATAGCTCCCCGTGTTGTGTAGCACAGTAGGCTCTGTGGTTGCCAGCAATTAATTATTTCAAAAATAGCTAATAGTGAGGATTTTGAACATTCCCAACACAATACAATGATAACTGTCTGAGATGATAGATAAGCCAATTATGCGATCCAATCATTATACATTATATACATGTATCAAAATGCCACACTATACCTCATAAATATGTATAATTACAATGTGTCAATTAAAAATTTAAAAATATATTTTTAAAAAATTCCACTAAGTTTTCTCTGTCTTAATGTGGAAGAGATTGTTTATAACGACACGTATGGTGTATTGTCAGGGCACGGAAGCTTTTGCACGAGAAAGCCCTCCTCTACCTGTCTCTGGTTAAAACTCAGCAAGGCCAACCAGGATCAGGGGTTAGGAGGGGAAGAGCTCAAAGGCGGCAGAGGCGTCGTGCATCCCTAACTGGCTCACGGCAGTCTGGATTTTTGCCTCTTTGAGACTGAGAGTCCCACATCCAGGCAGCCTGTGGGTCCTAGGCGGCTTGTCACCCTTTTTGCTTTGGCCCTGGATGCAGTTCCAAAGGCACAATCATGATGAGCAGAGTCGGGGACAGCAAAAATCCAACGCCATCTGCTCAGGCCACGCTCTCACCTGTGGGAGGTCCCCAAATGTCAAGTCTGCGTTTTCTAGTGCATCTGGAGCTCTGTTGTCTTGACGTTTTCTAGCCTCACCCTCCAGTCCCAGATGAGCGGGATGGCTATATAGAAAGGAAAAATTCTTTTGGACTTTGGTTTTTAATGGCCAGCCTCAAAATCTCCCCATGGAACTTAGCTAGCGCTTAATCTTGCCCAGGGGTCCTTACCCCGATTGAAGAGCTTGGAAAAATGTCCCTTCTGCCCCGAGCCAGCTGAGGGTGGGCCAGGGCACTGAAGGCCTGAGGCAGCTGTGGGCACCTGGGCCCGGTTGGCACAGGTCCTTCTCTGTTCCCATAATGCTGAACACAAAATATCTGTTTGGGACAACTCCAAGCTTATGGTGGAATGATGTCCCGTTGTGTAAATATACTTCAGTGGGATTTTTATAATTTATATATACATATCACAGGAAGGAATTTTTATTTATTTGGTATAGGGTCTTGCTATGCAGCTCAGACTCATAGTGATCCTCCTGTCTCAGCCTCTCCAGTGCTGGGATCACAGGCATGTGCCACAATGATTTTGGTGCACTGCTGGGTATGG
Organism: Capromys pilorides; assembly: GCA_004027915.1. NCBI lineage: Eukaryota > Metazoa > Chordata > Mammalia > Rodentia > Capromyidae > Capromys > Capromys pilorides. Next base: position 17,099 of record PVKN010009041.1, read on the forward strand.
GGCCAGCACAGCATGCAGTACCAGAGATAGAACCTGGGTCCTTGTAACTCTTGATGGAGTGAGTGGGGAAGGACACAGGCCAACACCCCCTGAGTGGGACATACTAGGATAGGATATTTTATACACTACTGCATCTGCCTTTACCCCAATCTAAAAGGTTTTTAAAGGTGTGCTTAAGTGCTCAGGGGAGGTGGGCAAGGCAGCACATGGCATTCTGAGAGGTTGAAGCAAGAGGATCGCAAGTCTGAGCCCAGTCTGGGCAACTTAGTGACTTAGCAAGACCCTGTCTCAAAATAGAAATAAAAAACGCTGGGGGGAGTATGAAATTTTGGGGTTCCATTTCCAGAATTTAGGGGGAAAAAACTCAAGGACAGGAGAGTGCTGGGTTCTGGCTCAGTGTGTGCGCATTTTCCTAGCATACCTAAAGGCCTGGGTTCATTTATCAGTACTACAAACAAAATCCCTAAACAAAACAAAATAGAATGATTCAAGGAGAAGCAGGACTGGTATGAAACTCTGGAGTGATGGAAAAATAGAAGTCAGGCAAAAGCAGACAGGCTGGCTGAGCAGGAGCCAGAGCCAGAGCCAGAGCCAGAGCCAGAGCAGGGAAGGATTTCCCCAGGAGACAGGCTGACATCTGGAGGGGAAGATGAAAGGGAGTCAGAAGGAGGAAGATACTTCTGACTGCTTCCCCCCAAAGGGGAAACAGAGATATTTTAATTATGCACCCGTGGAGGAGGGTCCAGGTGCCTGGATAAATTTCACAAGGTCTCAGAGAGCAGGGCAGCCAGTTTCTTACCTGAGGAAAGGCCCCCAAGAGCTGCAGAGGGTGGCAGTCTGCTGGGCCCTTTGAGATCAGGCAAGCTCTGGACAAGGATGATGACCATGTGGTGGCCCTAGAGGAGGCACCTAGAGAATGGCAGAGCAAAAGAAGTGCAGCCCAGGGGACACAGGGATGGGTGTGTCCTCCAACCAGACCTCTGAGGGGCGGGTGCTTCTGGAAGGTGCCTGGCTGGAATGATGGGGGTGGGGCAGGTAGTAGAATCAGATTTAGGTAGTAATTTCTTTCTGTAACTCACTGATGTCATACCTGTTGCGAATCCAGAAGGGGGCAGCCAGGAAAGAAAAGAGTCTGTGGTCTTGGTTCTAGCAAAGGAGGAGAGCTGCTGAGGCAGGGCTTGCTGAGGACTGGAGAGATGGGAGGGGCAGCCCTGGAAGGAAGCGCGTCAAGGGCAGGGTTTTGGGTGCCCTCAAAATCTCCCAGGCTCTGGGTCCCCTGGGTCGCCTGAGTGCCCTGGGCACAGGCTGCAGAAGCCAAGGGAAGCTTCTCGCTGAGACCCATGTCAGGAAAAGAATTCCTGGGTCTCCCCATGCAGGAACCAAAGGAAACTCAGAAATGTAGGCTGGATCACCTCAAGCCCCTACTTAAAACCCTTCCTGGCTGTTTGATGCTCTTGGATTAAAATAAAAGCCTCAGTTCAATTCACCAGGCACCATGGGAGGAAGGCCTTTCCACCGCTTCAGAAGCCCACAGAGCAGTACTCGTCCGCCTGCTCCCAGCTTTCCTGTTCCACCGACTTGGCCCGGGCTCTCCTACCTCGGCACCTTTGCACTTCCGGCTCCAGCTGTACAGAATGCCTTTCCTGTAGACAGCTGCCCTGGAGCTGACCTTGACCTATTCATTTCTGGGATCCTCCCCCTCCTCCCCCAGGTTCCTTTATTCTCCGTGACCTGTCTAGCACTTCCCTGTGTCCACAGATCTCATTTTGCTGAGGAAGGCGTTTGAGTTTCCGTATCAATTTCCCACTGCTTCTAGCTCAGTAGACACAAGGGGGCAGAAACCCGGCCTCCTTGATAGTGGCAGCCTCAGCTCCTTGCCCCTTGTCTGGCTGAGAGGAAAGCCAAGTGGTTCCTTGCTGAGTTACAAAGGCCTGAGGATTCCAGCGTGGTGGCCGGTAGCAGTAGTGAGACCCCTGAGCGCTCGCAGGCTGCAGAGGAGCAGAGCTAGAAAAGCAGGGACACTGACCGTCTCTGGTGAGGAGAGAGTGATTACATACACAGGTCCTGCTGCCCGGAGGGGCGGGGGCTGTAAGCCAGACAGAGCCCACACCCAGGCAGCACCATGCCAAAGAGGGGGTGGGTGTAAAGGGGACCTGGGCACCCCAAAGGTGTGCACTGAGCACCTAGAGGAGAAAGTGGCCCATGCAGGTCCCAAGACGGGACAGCCACAGCTGAGATCTTTTAAACTGTGCAAGAAGATCAGTGTCCTTAAGGCCTGTCTCCCTGAGAAACAAGTGGGGGTGACAAGTGGCCTCCCCGATGCTGCATTGCTGGGCCCCAGAGACAGCTAGGGCCACACCGTTTGTTTCTTTCTTCTGTGCCTTTTTCTGTTCTGTGCCCTGCTCTGGCCTGGATGGTGAGGACATGATGTGTCTGCACTACCTGGTCTCTGGAGTGTCATTTGGCTGGAATAGCTGCAAGGGGCAGAGTTCAGCTATTTTCTAATGTGGACCTGGTGCTAAGGTTCTTCCTCTCTGAGGGTGCTCTGGAAGCTTGGTAACACAGTCATGACATCGGCAGAGACTGCCACAGGGACAGAGGATGAACTCCTGGGTCCTCGCTTTGTTATTCATCATTAGGAGGGACCCAGTTGGAATGTCATGGCTTATAGTGAGATGTCCCCAACAAAGTGTCAAGTTCTCATAGGTGGGGCTTTTGAGAGTGCCTAGACCTGGATGTGCAGTGTTACATTAGTCCACTGGCTGGGTTAGCATAGTTCTGGGGTGGGTGATGGACTTAGAAAAGAGTGAAGACCCACTCGGGTAGAATAAAGAGAAAGAAGAAGGAAATCTTTTTTTTTTTTTTTTGCGGTACTAGGGATTGAACTAAGGACCTTGCGCTTGCAAGGCAGGTGCTTATTCCGCTGAGGTATCTCCCTGGCCCAAGAAGGAAGACTTGATGCTTCCTGCCTGCCCTTCCAGGGACGCCTTTGCCGTGTCCTCCTGCCATGATGGTCTTGCAACCAGCTGGCTAGGGACTGAACCCTCTAGGAACTGTGAATGAAGATAAACCCTTTCGCTGTTTTTATCTTGTGGGCCTTGCTTATTTTGTTCCAGCAATAGGAAAGTAACAAAGACAGGAATAAGTGAATCACTAGGGACGTGCCTAGGATGTGCTTAGCCCCTTCCTCTCTGGCCCTTTCCCCCTGTCTGTTGCTTCCTGGATGCCATGAGGTGAATGATTCTGCTGTCACACCTTTCTGCCATGGCATTTCTGCCTTGGAGCCAGCTCACCACAGACTCAAACTCTGAAACCATGAATTGAAGCAAATCTTTCATCTTACAAGGGGTGCGCGTCAGGCATGTGGTCCCAGCAAAAGGGAGGTGACTAAGCCAGTTTCTTTGGACTTCAGTTTTCATGGTGAAGAAGATTTCACCATAATATATATATATATATATAATTTGCTCATTTGGTGTGGGGTTGCTCCACAGCTCAGACTCGCAGTGATCCTCCTGTCTCAACCTTCTCAGCCCTGGGTTTACAGACATGCGCCACCATGCCTGGTTTCAGAGCAGCACGCCACACCCGGGTTCCCGGGATGGCATGGCATGTGGTACCTGGGATGTAACTAGGGACCACTGGACTATCTCCCCAGCCCTCTATTTGTTTTTGAGGTAACAGTCATGTGACGTTTCCACGTTCAAATGTGGGGCAGTTTTCTTCTGATTCCACTCATCACGGGGTATCTGAGGTATCTCAGGGGGAGATGGAGACTGGGATAAAGCAGGAGGGGGAACAGGCCCCATGGGGGTGCCGGCAGCTGTGCAGGTGATCAGGGGCTCAGTCTCCACACCTGAGCTGCACTGGAGTCACCTGTGAACTTGTGGGCACCCAGGAGCTGCCAATTCAGCAGACCTCAGGAATGCACGTTGCTATGCCTGGGCTGTGCACCCCACAGCCTGAGAATCTTGATCTACTGATGGCACTGTCTGAAGCCCCAGCAAGACTCCGGCCCAGGTCTCTGCCAACTCCCATGGGAGCAATGGCTCCCTAGGGAGGGGCTTCCTGAGTCAGGGCTGGAGGTCCCTTTTTGAGAGGTGGCCACATCCCCTGGATGCCTGCAAGGCTGGCCAGGGAACCCAAAGGCTGAGAGGAGAAAGTTGAAAGGTCTGGAGGCGAGACCCCTTTTCCTCTACCCTGCATCTTGGTCCCAGGCCTGGAGACTTACTCACTTGGAGAATGGCAACCAGGATGACTTATGCCTCCCCGTCTCCATGAGACAGGTGGGGACTCAGTGGGTGAGATCCAGTCCTGCATTAGCCAGGGGAGGAGGGCTGTGTATGACAAGAGAGCCACTTGACTGGCAATATTATGCTTTAGTCCCTGGAGCCTTCCTGTCCCTTAATGGAATGAACCACCCCCAATCCCCACGCCTTCTGGACTGTACGTCAACTCACACAAGGACAGCCAAGATTCAGCAGTGCGATAGGTAATCATTTTCCTGCCTGGCTCCTGTGCCCATTTGCCACTGCCTGCCTCTTGGAAGGAGGCCAGATGGATGGTTAATCCCCAAATGTGCAGTGTGACCTTTATTTCTATCTACAACATGTTGGGGACACCAAAAGAAGATGAGGTTCCTGACATCTCAGAACCTTTACTCTTCAGGTGGGGCCGATGCAAACCTGGGTCTTCTGGAGTATGACAGGAACCCAGGTAGAGGGACTTAGTAAGCCTGGGGCAAGGGAGGCGTGGGGAAGAGTTGGGGAGGGCTTCCTGGAAGAGGAGACAGAGCAGTGGAGGAGTCCAGGCAGGAGGCACATCAAGGAGGGCATGAAGGTGAAGGTGTGTGGACGACATGGGGACTGCCCAGCTTGGTTTCCAAAGGAAAGACTGGGCTATTTGTATGCTCTTCCTGGCTAGGCTTTGCCATTCCCCAGAGCACCAGAGGCTTCTGGGAGAAACAGTGGGGTCACCTTGGTTCTCAGGGAGCCAAATAATATGTCATCCAAACAGGAGCACTTCTGAGAGCAAGGGGATTTATTAATTACCTGGGACAATTGCCATGAGTGCACGTCATGGGTGGGACCATGTCCACCCCAGACTTGGGGTCGTTTCTGCAAGGGTGGGGAGATGAGGGCATGGGGTGGCAGGAAGACCACAGCAGACGCTGTCAGAGGCCAGGAACGTGGGTTTCCCTGAGCAGCCTCTTCCAACCTCACTTTCCTCCTCTGTAAATGGAGCCAGTGTTTTTTGTCTCACACCTACCAGAGCTCTAGGAAGGACAGGGACTCTGTGAAGAGGAGGAAGGAACCCAATGCCTGGCAGCCCCAGCAGAGGCACCCCAAGTCCATAGTCCTTATCCGGGTGTCTCCAGGATTAGGCTGGCTCTGGAATCAAATCCCTGGACAGTCAACAAATCTTCATCCCAATTTCCCAGTGTCGGTAGATTCTGGGCTAATGGCAAAACGCTTGCTCAGTGTGAAAAGCAGAAAACATTCAGATTTATTGCTTGGAGAGTTTGCTGTCTCCTGGGCCTGCTTGATGTAGTTCCTTCTCAGTTTCAGAGCATTTTGTTTAAAAAAGGAGAATTTCTGATGGCAGGGCTTTCCCTTACGTTTATGCAAGGTTTCACAGTTTACGAAGAATTTCATGGGGTAATGATACCAATCATTGCTATAGGGTATGGAGTTCCTACTGGGGTGGGCCCTCCAGTAAGGCTAGAAAACCACTTCATTCCCACAGATGAGAAGCAGAGCTCGAGAGAGGTTAAGGGGTCGTCTGAGGCCACGCAGCCTTGGGAAAGGGTGACCAGGGCTGAAGGCAGCCCCAGCTGCTTCCAGACCCTGTACCTGCCTGCTCTCTGCTTGTTCAACCTTCAACCTGACCTACTCGCCCATCAGCAGATAAACTGTTGGGGAGAGAAGCCAAGACTGAACCGAAGCAGGGCCCTGTGCAGAAAATAGTCCAAGACTGGAATAAACACAAGAATAACCAGGTGCGCCTGAGGGACTCCTCAAGTCCCTACACAATGTTTTGTTTTGTTTTTTCTTTGATGTATTTAGTACAGGATCTATAGGGTCTCACTGCAAGATCCAACTCGTAGTGATTCTCCTGTTTTCAGCCTCCCATGTGCTGGGATTACAGGCACGTGCCACCACGCCCAGTCTCAGTCTCTGTCTCAGCATGCCCTGGGGGTGGGGTGGGAGATGGCACACAGGGGATGGAACCCTCCCCTCCCCACATCTGCCTAAGCAGGGCATAATGTGTTTTGTGCTGAGACCGTTTTTGTCATGATGCTGGTGGTGGAGGACCACTTGGGGACTGGGCGGGGACCTTGCATTCAAAACTCTAATTCCATGCTGTCACAGCAGCAGCCAGGAACCACACGTGGCTATTTAAATTTAATTAAAATGAAATGAAATTAAAAATTTACTTCCTCAGTCACACTTGTGATGTTTTAAGAGCTCCAACTGCACATGCGGCTGCCCTATGGGACAGCATGGATCTGCAGAACGTCCCACCACCCTGCTGTGTTTCGAGCCTCCACCCTCCGCTCCTGGCTTGCCCAAGGATACAGGTGGCAGTCACACCTGTTCCGGGATTGGTGCCCCTGCAGCCAGTGTGCCTATAGATGGCACACGGACACCTGAGCCCCTCTCCTCCACTCTGCCTTGGCTCCAGCTCCAGGGACACAAATAAAGGACAGACAGCAAAGGAGGAGCCACTCACTGAGGCCTCGGTACTCCAAGTGCGGTCCCGGGACTGCAGCACCGGCATCTCTTGGGAGCTTGTTAGAAAAGCAGAACCTCAGGCTCCATGCCAGACCTGCTGGATGCGAACCTGCATTTTAACAAGGTCCCCAGGAGATTCGTGTAAGCGTTCAAGTTTGAGAAGCTCTGGCTTAAGAGACAGGCAGAGCAGGATCAAACTACAGCTCCAAATATAGGAAACCAAACATATTTTCAGAGGTGAGCAATAGCCTCAGTACCCCACCCCAGGCAGCATGAGTAAGCATTAGTCACTGAGGGCCCAGGGCTCTGTGCCACTGGGGCACTGGAGATTTCCAAGGCCAGACCCCTGGAGAAGCTGTGGAGCCTCCAGCCCCACTCTCTCCCTGTGGGCTTGTTACCTTCTGAGGCAAAGGGAGCAGAAGGTAAGCTCAATCCTT
>PVKN010009042.1:0-24274 GCA_004027915.1 Capromys pilorides
ATTATTATTAGTAGTAATATTAATTATATGGCAATGTATATGCATGTAACGTATGTATAAGTGTATATATGCATGCACTTAGAACAGCATCTGTCCTATAAAAGGATAAGGGCCCAGTTAAAGTTACAGATAGGTGTTTTTACATGCACAGTTTTCATCTTGTAAGAGCTAAAACTCATCAGCCTTATTCATTCAACATTTTAAGTAGCATATGCTCATTTAAAGAAAATGTACAAAGTTCAACAGTAGATCATACACAACTTGGAGTTCACAGGGTTACTTTTTTATCTCTCAAAAACCTTGATTCAGGTAAATCAGGTAAAAGTAAATATAACATAAAATGTTCATGCAAAATATTAAACAAATATTATTCTCCCACTGAAGTGTGTGATGCAATATTTTCAAAGAACAAGATCAACTGTTGTGTAGTAGCAAATGAGAAGCTCAGGAAACAAGCCAAGCAGAAAAACAAAACAAAACAAGAAAATACGTGCAGAAAAATAAAAACATAGAAGGCTACTATCAAATTGTTAACAATGGCAGGGTAGAACTGTGTTATCCTTCTTAATGATGATGGTCATCATAGCCACAATCATAATGAAAACAATTAATCAAATATTACCAAGAGTTGTGAAAACTGAGAAAAGAGAAAAACGCCGCCCTAGTCCACCCACCCACAGTGTGACTCATGGTTTTCGCATATTCTTTCCCATAGGTTTAGCTGTGAATTAGTGATTGACTCTCCTCCATGGGCCTAACACTCTGTGCTCAGTGAGCTCCTCTTCCTCCTGGGTAATAAATGCTTCCTCACCAGTCCCTTCTTCCTGTTCATTCAGTTTAATGATGCATGGCTCCAGGAGGCTCCGGAGTGTCTCCAAGGTCCTCCATAATGAGGCAGCCTGGGGAAGGATTTCTACAGAAGGGCAGGCACTAACCCCGGATGCTCCCTATTGCCCATAGCCAGCGTGCTCATCCCCATCTCCTCTCTTCATCACAGTGAAAAGACTAAGCATGAAAGGAAATGCGTTTGAATCATGCACAACATAAAAATCCCTGAGAGTGCTGATCTTCTACCATAGATCACAGTGGCCAGTGACTCCTGGTGGCAATGAGATCTCAGACCCCACTACTGTCGTGGGCAGTGCCTGCCCTCTGATCCCTCAGGATACACCCCAAACATTCATTTTCAATCCTGCTCTTCCCGTCAGAGGAATAGCTCCCATCATTAAGGGGAAGAGGCAGTAACAATTTCCAAAGACGCCTTTGGGGAACAGACCCCTTTTGTTTGCAGTTATCAAAACAAATTATGCGCTACAAGCCTGAAATGATGTTGACTTGAAGATGTCCTCCCTGGGGACCAGGAAGCTCGCAAGTGTGAATTCCAGTCCTTTGTCTTATAAAGGCCAATCCAAAGCACACACAGATCTGAATAGGGCCTGCTCCCTCATGGCTCCAGAGGACTCTATATTTGGAAGGCAATAATGCTGTTTTGAAAATGGGGTGCTTGGGGGGGCCCTGATTAATGAGCTGGAACAGTTCCTCAGTGGAGGGGCCTGCATGGCTGGCATCTCACTGTACACAGCTCCCTCATCAGCCTGTCCCACCCCTCACCAAGGTGAATGTCAAGGACAGAATTGCAAAGTTAATTGAATCTTTCAAAGTAAAATAGTTATAATAATCAAGGAAAAAATATTAGCTATCTCCACACTTAAACAAACACCACATGGCACATAAATTCCACCATCTGCTGTAACTTTTCCCGAGTAAAAAGTTGGCAGATACGGCATCATCATGTACATATGACTGATAATTTTTAACCAAGTCGAAATAAAAAAAACTGCTTTGTCTTCATGTGCTGTTTTAAAAGTTTCACAATATAAGATAAACAATAAAACATGTCATCAATATTTATTTTTTTCCATTAAATATCTAGAAAAATATTTTTGCATATACAGATTACATTTTATGTATATATGCATATGAATAGACATTTTGTATCTCATACAGCATAGATAGATATTCTAAAGTGAACTGTTTATGTTTTTGAATCTTAGAAGAGTGTAAGCTGAGTCACTAATGCCACAAATTTCCATCTTTCCTACACAAGATACTGTAGTTTATTTACCTTGACCCTTTTCATAAGAGGTCTGTACCACAACGCACTTGTTTATATAGAGTGCCCTGAGAAGTAAAGCAATAAAAACACTCATTTTCAGAAGTGAATTTTACAGTGAAGGGGGTCGCAGTATACCATAGAGATAATTTGTACAAACTGCAAAAATAAATCTGCAGTCACTGAAACTGTCCTTGCAGAGCTCTTGAAGTTTCCTAGTACATAACGGAATTAGTGTAGTCAGATTTCATTTAAGTGCATGGCTCTGCTGCCCATTATTTAAACAGCACTGTCAGTCACGAAAGATCCTTCAAACCCATGACAACAAAACGCTCCTGATAGTGAAGGTTGTCCTCTAAATCAGAAGAGAATGCAAGGGTTTCTTAACGACTTCTCTTCAAACAAATTACCAGCAGGCCGCAACCAAATGAATTTTATTACAGAAGACAAGTGAATTGTATAGTACTTATAGCAAACACATTAGAGGATTAAAATTGATTGAAGGAGATTGGATTTGAAAAGATATAAATAGGCAAGACACGAAAACTTTGCTCGAAGTGAATTTATCAAAATGGCCATGGAATTTTGCCACTAGCCAGCTACTTCTGGAAGGTTCACCCTGCTTTCCTCTAGAGAATAAAGGAAAACACAGGATGCTAGCTGTGAAGTCCAGGAAGATATGCTGTGGAAATAGGGGAGTGCCTATCAAACATACCTGGAAGTACAGGTCCATAGTCCATGGAGTTACTGTGACAAATACTGCTTTCATCTGCCTGTTGACTTTTGGACTTGATTATAACTATATAGAGGAATCTTCCAGTACATCACACCAGAGGTCTGTCCAGGATACCTCTATCCTGTTAAAAATATGGGAACTTCCAATCTCCTCAAGATTGAGCAGCCATGGGATAAATGATCCAAATAAAAAATAAACCTAGGTAAGCACTTCTGCATAGCTAGGTCTTTCTACTTGGTTAAAACTCTTCAGTGTAATTTTCATGAGACCACTGATCAAATCCTCACAGAAACTCTGAGGTAGAAACTGTTAGAATCTTATAAAATAGAAGAGGACAATGGAACCAGAAAGGCTAAAAGTTATCCCTGATTTACAAGGCCAGCAAGGGAGTAGACAGTATTCAGAGCTGAGAAGTGGGCAGTAGATTCTGATTGATTGATTGACTGATTCACTGATTGATTGATTGATTGATTTGGTACTGGGGATCAAACTCTGGACTGTATGCTTGCCAGGTACACACTTAGGCTACTGAGCTATCCCTCAGGCCCAGAACCTGTGTTCTAAATTACTATGAAATCTGACTGTAATAACAGTAGCTTGAACTGCTGCCCAAATGGTCCATGAAATGGAAGAAGATGGACAATGCCACTGGCATTCTGAGTGGCTGCAGGTTCAACCCAGGGCTCTATGCTGAGAATTTGAATGAAATGTATGCACAATAGTATCGATGAGGCTCCAGAACTGCTCGCCTCACTCTATCCTCACCTTTGTGCTTTGTCCTCCAACTTGGCATCACAGCTGATCTGTATGGCCAGTGAAACATGACAGAGATATATGTCGCTCTGAAATCAGGATACAAAAGACAGTATCTTCCATCTGTGGATCTCATTCTCCACTCTACTCTCTCCTCTCCTGTCTCATCACTCACTCTAATGAAACCCAGCTGCCATGTCTCCAGGACTCTGTGTAGCAAGGAACCAAGACTGTCAGCATCTCAGAGGTTAGCTGGGAAGCATTTCTCCCAGCATCTATTTCTTGTTGCTCCCTCTGGTCACAGAGTAAACTGCTCACACAGAATCCAGATCTGGACCACCCATACCTTCAGCCACTTCTAAGTATCTAAAGACAGAAATCGCATGAGAGAACATATATTTGTTGTGTTGAGATGCTAATTTTGAGAAAATATACACACTACTGAATACCCTTACAGAAATACATGTAAGAAATATTTATTGCTATATGAACTTATATAGCAATGTGTCCCAACCTGAATGTCCTCCTGAAGGAAATAGCACAGGGTGCAAATGTGCATTTACTAAACATATTTGACCAGCTACTGAATGTCAGACTTGTTGCAAAGCTGGCATGTGACACTGAACTAAAGAATGGAGGCTCTCTCTCTTGTATTTCAGAAAACACAAAGTGAAACCAATAGCAAAATAAGACAAAGAATAACATAATATGCAACTTTCAGGATGAAATAAGAATATCTATCTTTCTAGAAGGAGCACTGGAGAAATATCTCTTGGGGGATGGACCATTAGGAGAATCTTGTGAACTGAGAGCACCCAGCCCAAGACCTGGGAAGAAAGGACTAAGCAAACTGAAGCTATTCCTTACAATGCTGAAGCCTCTGTTCCCCCATCTCTGTGTCTGACACAATAATAATTTGCCTACAAAAACAAAGAGAATGAAAGAAAATGCAACCTCTGAAATGAATCGGTAAGTTAAGCTGTGGTGTTTATTCACGGATGAATTCTCCCTGTTTGTCCAAAGTAGCTACCTGTCATCTCTCTGTTCCTCCTTCCTCACCTTCAAATACATTGTCTTCATAAAATATTCTTGCTACTCTTGGCTTTCTGTTGAAAACAACACAGCTACTTCAGCAGTACTTAGAAATCACTATGGGTAGGGCCACATCATCCTAACCCAAAGGCAACACAGTGGAATATGGGCAGCCTCCTGATTTAATAGAGTATCAGTCTCAAGGGAAACTAACTCGGTTATGGAACTGTCTGACCATTAATTTCAATGATTTGACTGTGTAATATAATGTTTCAATCCTAGAACACAATTTAAACTGGGACAGGTAGTCATTACTTAACTTAGAATCTGCAAATTCATCTCCAATGTGTCAATTTTTGTAGTCTACGTTCAAAGACTTGCCAAAAAAGGGGAAAATATTTCAAAGTCTATGATTCCTAGCATCTCAATGTCAAATAGTGCCTCAACTGCTACTGCAGATAAAAAGGGTGATAGAAAAAATTTATTAAAACAGTAAGCAAAGGGTAAGCACGCTTATCAAAACAGATCCTGCTTCCCATATAGATGAGAGTGGCAAGAATAGGAAAGACCAAAAAAGAAACCAGGGTGATATATTGACTGTCAGGAGAGAGGCAGGGAAGGGGAGTAAAGAACCACAATAAATGCCTTCCAGTAATACCTCCCACAAATAATGATTAGAAATGAAATAAAGCAATATGTTGGCAAATGGATAACTTTGACTAATACAAATTAAACAATCATGGTATAAAACTGAGAAGTTGTCATGACATCATTGAAACTTCTATTCATGAAATGAGCCAACATTTCAATCCAAGAACAAATAAGAAAAGAAACTAAAGGGAGGAGCTGAATCATGTGGATGCAAGCTTGTCTAGCCACAATATTCTTAAAAGTTACATAGATCTGAAGGAAAACACTGTGATCCCAAGTGTTAAAGGTGTTGCCTCTGATGTGGAAGCCACTGGACATGGTTAGGCATCATTGTGTATGTCATTATGTAACTAGTTCAAAGCCTGTTCCTGCATGGTATGGTGGTAGAGCTCGGGTGCTGCCACCACAACATTTTGCTACTTCAAGTCAAAACAGGAGAAAGTGCTTCTATACTGCCTGAAATTAGGCTGGGCAGAATGTCTTGTTTTGAGTAAAGGTGACAGGTGTCATTTTGGTGTAAACCCTTGAAGATCCAGAGTGTAACAACCTTTTTCCCCTCTGTCCTGGAAATTGTAGATGCCTGCAAGTGGAGCTGGTGACCCTGAGAGAGGTCAAAATAAAATATTATTCTTACTCAGTTTTTAGTGGGCAGTGAGATTGCATGAAGAAAAATATTATTTACTTCTTCTAAACATGAAGATTAGAGGATATTTGTTATTATAGTTTAAAATTCTTTATCCTGTCTGATATTCTTACTTAGCTACTAAACCTTACAGAATTCAAAGGGAAGATTTAGAAGCAAAAGTTATGGGGGAAGTTATTTGACTTTTTGGAACTTTTAGTATTTATAGTATGTCTTTAACGAGTGACTCTTTTATCACTGATGTTTACCATCCTTGTTGCAAATGTATTTTTTAATTTTTCAAAACATTGAATTCATAAGTAAATATGAAATATATTCAAGAGGCAAAATGGAATGATTTATTTATCCCTTGCATAATAATCACAATAAAATTAACACATCCATCATCATTCACATTGCACATTAGTTCCCAGAACTAATGTTCAACTCATTACCAGAAATCTGTGCATTCGGAGCAATGTCTCTCCATTTCCCACACTCCTTGTCCCTGGAAAACTACTGTTCTACGCTCCATGCACATGAGTTCTGCCTTAGAGTCTGTACGCAAATGAGATCACACTTCAGTAACTTCTATTTGCAAGTAGCATATCATGTTTCAGGTTTACTGATGATGTCACAAATGGCAAGACCTCTTTCTTTTTTATGTTTAAATACTATTCCATTGGATTCCCTGTGCCCAGGCCAATATTGCCACATCATTCTTTAAAAAGAATACAGCAATTTCTCTTACATGAGAAGCCTAAAATCTAAATGGTCTTAAGTCCACCTGTGAGAAGGGTTATCTGTGGTAAATACCATGATGTGACTTCTACATAATAGAGGCGAATTTAGTGCTGCTTTCCAGAAATATACATACTGTTAAACTACACCTAATCCTAACCTGGTATCTGTCCTTTTGAACATATCTCTTCGTATATTTATATGTTTCTTAAAGCCACATTTTCCATAGGAGGTCAGGTAGAATAGAGTCATAGTACACTCCCAGGCATTGCCATTTGATCTAGGGGGAGCACTTTCTGATCCCTATTTTCCTTTCCCAAAACAGGAATAATAATGGCATTCACTTATGTGGATTCCTATGAATATGCCAGTAAATAATGATGTGAAGTGCTTATAGCTGTAATTGACCCATAGAAAACTCTAGACTAGTGTCCTTAAAGAATACTGTTAATATGCAATGGATCTAAATTTTCAATACAAGTACAAGAACCTGAAAGTACTATATGGAAAGGCAGATAGTGCCATGCTCCAAAATTAATTTGGAGAGACAGAAGCATGAAGGGGTAAAATACAACCACCACATCAGCCTCAACTTTGTCCCAAGTTCTATGGCAGGGCCTATGCCAACAGCACTCTGAATAAGAAGATATACTCCATGTCCCACACAGCTTCTGAGCTGCATTGTATAAGTGATGTAAAACATGACAGACAATTCGGTGAGCCTTTTGGAAGGCATACCATACAGAAGAACATACGTAAACGACTGACATGACAGCTCCTTCTACAGTGTTCTGACCACGCACCCAGTGCAGGGAAAGAATCAAGATCTATATTCATTTATGCACACTCAACCTACAAGAGTTTGAGAAGGACATTTCATAAATTGCTCTATCACAAGATTCCAAGCAAGAAGTTCCATTTCACTGGTGCTTGTCAAACAAAGGCATTTATTCAAGAATGCAGGATGCTTAGAAACTTGCACAGCTGCTTGTAACCCATTAGTGAAACACCCAATTATGCATGGGTCTCATTTACTTCCAAATCAGATATTTGGACATCTGGATGGCACTACCTTTGCTCAGTCTGAGAATATTTTAGTATGGCTGAACTTTTCTTTTTATTAGTATAGACAAAGGTTGATGATATTCATGAGATACTCAGTATCACTACCAAATTTAGACACTCTCTCATTCATGAGAAACTTATAAAGTAGGGACTAACATTATACCCATTTTGCTGATAGGACAACTGAGTATTAAAGCAGTTAGCTTATTTGCCCAGGCTTACAGAGTAATGTCCAAGTCTACTTGTTCCAGAATTATAGGCACCTGATGACAGTGTTGCACAACATGAATGATCTTGAACAACCAGTCCAATTCTATACCCTTGCAGTTAGTGACAGTTGAACTGTAGTGGAACCACAGTTATGAGGAAATGAGTAAACTTCCACTGAAGCCTCAAAGCCTCACATCTTTGAGATGGCCTCATAGCCATTCCTACAAAATTGTTTCTTGTATACTATCCCAAGAGGAAAGATGAGCTTTTCTTTGACTTCCCTAGCTGGTGGGATGCATACCTGTTAGTCAAAGTGCAGTCAGTGCTAGAGTGAAATCATTGACTAGACTCTAATTTAGCACTTGTCTAAGGCCATCAGATCAGTAATTGAAAAGCTGGTCCCTATTGATGTTTAAGAGTTTATTTACAAGGGCCAGCCAGATAGCTCAGCAAACTAAAGTGTCTACTTAGGCAGAGCGCAGCAGCTGGATTTGACCCCACATGTGCTGGTGGCCCCACCTGCAGAGCGCACTAAGACCAAAATTGAGACTGGGCATGGTGGTGCGCACCTATAATCCCAGCACTTTGGCTGGCTGAAAACAGGCGAATCACTATGAGTCTGATCTATGTGAGACCCAGTAAACTCCATAGATCCTGTCCTAAATACAGAAAAATAAATAAATAAATAAATTTTTTGTGAAACATGTATGAGTTGATACTGTTATCATTTTTTTTTTTTTAAATTCACCTTAATGTCACTATCCATCATGTGGGAACTTGTAAAAAAAAAGAAAGAGAGAAAATAAAGAAGAAAACAGGAAAACAAAGAGCAAAGAACAAGAGAAAAAAAGGAAGAAGAAAATTTAAAAGCAAGAGCACATTTTATCACTGCACTGAATTTTCCTTTGGAAATTGGTTTGTTATACATGACAACTTTTTATCCCTCTAAAAACTGCACATCTTCTTTTACACTATGTTGATACTCAAAACAACATTAAACCCACATCCATGCATCAGCTTGACAGACTAAAGACTGGAAATGCTTCTTTGGATTGTTACAGCCTGTTGGGTAAATACATATTTGGTACACATTCTAATTCTGAAAAACATGCTATTTACTTATTAGACTGTAACAGTTCTACTGAATGCTTACTGAACTACCAGGTAAATATGTATTTTGGAATGCATGCATGCTAATTCTGCAAACACAGATCATTTACCTAGCAGCGCATAACACTGTGGTCTGGCATGCACAGCCTTTGCCCCATGAGTCATTATGTCAGCAGAATATATGGACCCTTTCCAGTCATTTCTTGAGGCATAGAGCAATATATATATATATATATATATATATATATATATATATATATGCTTTAAGAAAGGTCTTCCAAACTAGTGTATGATTTCTTTTTGTTGGAAATATCAAAATTGAAAGGTTGCAAATTAAATAGGACTAATTAAAGAGTTCTCTAAAGAAAGAATGAGGTGAATAATTCAAGGTAAGCTTTTGGTGGAGGGGTGTTGAAGCAGTCTTTAAATACTTAGATGCAAGTAGATTCTAAGCTTGAGCTGTGTTATTTGACTGTCTGCAGCACATGCCTCAAGGGACGGATGCCAAGGAGCATCATCTTGATGTGCCCTGTACTCATTTTACTCTTTCACATTAAATATTTATTGAACAATGACATGCTAAGCACCAGGTTTGATCCTGGGAATTCAGTGAAGAGCTAAAGAGATAGCACTCCAGCCCTCTTCAAGCCTATAACTCTATGGAGGAGACAGTATTAACCAAATAATCACGTAAGTAGTAAGTATATGACTGCATTAAGTGCCCTTAAAATCTGTTCTCAATAAAGAATCTCAAGTCATCGATTCAAGATCTGAACCTAGCTCCTGAATTACTTTAGGAAAAAGTAAAGCCTGAATCACTTACCAATCCTTTGGGGTATGAACCTCCTCCCACCGTGTGTATTAGCTCAGCTCATGCCCTGCTGTTTCTTATGCCAGTATCTCTGGTCTCCTCTTTGTCCACTGAACACAAAGAACTCACGATCCTAAAAATACTTTCTTTTAATTATGTCCTCTGAATGAAAATAGGACTTACAGAGCTGCTTCAGAAAGTGGCAAGAATAATGGAATAAATGTGTTCCAAGTGAGGGGAGTATTTGAAGGAGAATTGGTAATCTATTAGATAGAATGGTAATCTATCTTTTAGTCTTTAAAATTTAAACATTCACCTATTTTCCCATCACATCTGCAGAGACATACACATATATGGTATGACATCTTACTAGAGGAAGAAGAGCAGTTTGTATGAAGTAGCATCCCTAGAGACTCTTGCATGTGCTAAAATCTGAAGTTGCAGAAAGGGTAAGATTTCCAGCAGAGCCTTTTCTGACCATTTTTGTTCTGACACTGAGTGGTGAAGTAAAAAGTATCTTGGGAAAGGCTTGTATACGGCAGGCCAAGGGAACAGAATATTTACAACTTCACTCTACCCAGGAGGGGATGGATATGTTTTGGGGGAAAAAAAAAACAATTGGGGGCTACCAAAACAATTAGGGGGCTACCATACAATAGTCAATGACCTTGAAGATTTAACACCTGTGTTAAATCATGTTATCATCTTCACTGAAATATGTTCACCATCTGTAAGAGAGCGAGGGGGCAGAACAGAGGATGAATATACTTTTGTTTTGTTTAACTGCTTTTAGTTATAAAGCTCAATTTTAAAAAAAGCCCAATTTACCTAGATATTGACAGGACAATTGTCTGGTCCCCATGACAATTGTGAAAACCTCTTGTGTCCATTTGTAGGAAAAACCTGTGAAGGTCAGGATAATGTTCTAAGCATAGCGGCTCATCTGCTACTCTCCCCTAGCATGTCAAGTGGTGTGAATTATGAAATTCCATAGGTGTCTTACCCCTGAGCAATATATGTGTTCTGGAGATCCATAGCTCAGGACAAACTCCCCTCCTGTTAATACTGAGGAAACCTCCTTGACATTATTTCTGGAGAGGCCACCACCAGCAGCATGCTCTGGGAGGCCCTTTTCTCCTTGTCTTTGTGCACAATGTTGTCCCTGGTTGCACAGGACAACAGCAGGTGGAGATGGACCACATAAAGCCATTTCACCCATCACCAACCTAACATACCCGCACATTCTGCTCCTTTCTATCACATTCTTCCCAGGCCTCCAGGGAGAAGATATGTTTTAGAAAGACTCGTAATGTACTGATTTGGAGTACATAATAACTTAATATTAATTTAACTGACTAATATTTGGAGTCTTAAAATGAGAGAGAAAAGGTTCAATTTATGAAAACTATATCTCAGTTTTCCTAGAAAATGTTTCATAGTGATAGCAATGCATCCTGTGAGCAAAAGCGAGGTTGTTGTAAGGAGGAATTTAATTAAAATGAGTCAGCCATGCTACGAACAGTAAGTAGACAGCTCAAGGAGCACTGGCAGAGTACATAACACACCAACATGGAAAATGTACACCATTAAAATGCTCAATAAATTAGCCTACAAATCTATTTAACTGTACATTTGTCCTACACCACCAAATAAGACATTGCCTGAAAATGGAACTGCCTGAGATTTTTCACACCAAATCAATTTATACTGAAAAAGGAAAATGCTCATGCAACCCGTGGCCTGCAGTTTGTGCTGAGACACTTGGTAGAAGGGGAAATTGTCTTCCTTCCTGTTTCATCAGTGAGAGAATAGGAATTAATCAGCGACACTTAACCACCCTTCCAACAGGGCTCCAGCAACACCCACAGAAACACTTCATTTCTCTCTCCATTTCTGAAAACCAGACAGCCGCCAACTTTTAATAATTCCACATATTACTGGAGACTGTGAGAAAGGATTTTAAACCACAGGATGGATGGCAATGTAATAAGTTAGAAAAATTGTGGCAGTTATTGTGAAATTGAACCCCAGTCTGGTTCACATCTCCATTTCTTGATGTAATACAATTTGAGCATAATTATTAGCAATTATTATCTAAGCATTCATAAGCTTTTCCCCCACTGTGAAAGCAAGATTCTGCTTTATCTCTCTTTTTAATCTTAATTCACGGGTGTCATGCATCACCATGGAACAAGGGCATGGTGATTCCAAGATGTCTGTTTTGACAGGTTGTTCTTTCCATTTCTTTTATATTATAAATATTTAATACATTGTTCAACAATGGATGACCAAATCTCAGCTCTGTGATCACTCTGCTCAGTGAAATCCCTTATGCTCCTTCTCTACATATGGTCACCATTCCTTGCCACTGTAGAAAAAAAAAGGGGGGGAGGGGACCAAAATATAGCAACTACCTTCATACCAGCTCCTGGCCACAGGAAATGCAACATCAATTTGTTCTCTGCCGCTGTTTCTTTTCGATGTAAGTTTCTAGGGCAGACCACCACCATGTATTTAAGTGTCTATGCTGTGCCATTATAATAAAAACAATTCAACAACAGCACCATGCCATTGTTTAAATACATGCCATCTTATCTCTTACTGCACATTAATCTGAAATGGGAATCTGAAAAATGACAAGCACATCCAATAATGGAACACCCAGTGAATAGCTGATTTTGCTTTCATTGTTCTCAGGTCATAATGCACTGTGGACATTGCAGGAACAAATGAGACCTCAGAGGCAACATGTTTTCATTTTATCACATTTATTTAAGATGACCGAGGACAGTGCCCAATATTTATTCACCACATTCAACATTTGCCATCATCAGAATAAAAGGAGCCCCGGCACAGTTGGAACATCTGGTAATTCCAAAGAGATAGTGTCACTTGAAGAACAAATGAACCTTTAGTTAATAAAATCTCCCCCTGGCTGACAAAGATGGCTTTTTGTACACATGCAGGATCCATGATAAGTCGATGGAGGGCCCTGATAGTGTGCACCAAAGTTCTGCAGTGGGAAGTCAATGCCACCCACGTTTAAATAAAGACAGGGTTTATTACTGGTCTTTTTATGAATCCTGATAAATTAAACTTCCTGAATTCTGGAGGGATAAAAGGTTTCAATTTTAATTCCGAGGGCCATGGGATGTTTCACTAGTCTCAAAATGCTCTACTGCCTCAATGTAAGAATAACATTACCAAGCACACACACACATACACACACACACACACACACACACACACACACACATGTAGCAGGTTTCAATAAGGAGCCCCTTTCATCCAGCAATGCCTGAATTAAAGTAGAGTCCATACCATACTATGACTATAGATGCCTCTAAGCAGTACAACACTGGTATTTAATGAGATACTGTTACTACCCAGGAATGTGCTAGGCATGCACATTTGAAAGTGGGAAAATGCTTAGAATAGAAAAATCTATCAAAAATCAATGCAATTATCACACATCTCCACTCACCTACAGCCCAACATATGCACACTAACACAGGACAGACGGGATGATGTTTTCCAATAGTAAAGAACTAGACTTCTACTAAGCATGTACTTAAAAGTCATATTTTATTGAAGGTTAACATGACTGCACCTCTGCTAGTAACCTTTAGTTTTATAACCCTGGAATGTGTTCAACAAATATGACTGAGAATTAAAGAAATTCAGTAATCTCTTTGTATAACTTGATATTGCTGACATACAAGGATGGGAATATTTTCTGCTTCCAAGGATTTTTAAGAAATATTTTAAGATTTTAAGAAACATTCATAGCAAAACATGATTAGCAATGGACCTCCTAAGAAGTACAAATCACATAGTACTCAGGCCTCTGGACACTATCATGAAAAGACAGGAAGTCTATGAACCTCTTGGGAGTTCTTAAGAACCTCGGGGACACAAAAACTTCTTAATACGTATCACCATGGTATCACAGGCATAGCAAAGTGCCTGACACCAGAGGAACAGTGGTGACAGAAACACTAGCTTTAATCCATTCTTTCTCCTATCTTAAGATGGTGTCTATCATAATCTCAGCCTACTGTATTTGGCTAAGATACAATACATCAACTGGGTACCTTTCAAACAACATACATTTATTTGGTTCTCAGTCTTGGATGATGAGGAGGACAAGATCATGGAGCCATCCTCTGGCAAGGGCTTCTTGCTGCATCATGCCATGGTCAGTGGGTGTCACCTGGCAAGACAGAGCAAGCACACTATCTCCAGTCTCTTCTTATGGAGCTATCAATGCCCTTGAGGAGTCCATACTTCGATAACTTCAACTGAAAGCCCACCACAAAGAAACATTAACAGAAAAGTGTGAGAATTAAGTTTCTAACACATGAATTGAATGTGTAAGGGATGTATTCAAATAATAGCATACCTGATACATTGTAAAATTCATCCATACAAGATCTACAACTCATTACTTTCTAGCATATTCACATAAGAATGTCAGTACCGCTACATTTAGAACATTTTATTATCCCAAAATGAATCCACAGGCACATTGGCAGTCCACTCCCCAACTCTGGGTGGATACAGATAAATACTTTATCCTGCATGTGGGCATTTCACGCGGTTATAAAAATCTTGACAATATTATGCTAAATCAGAGAAGTTCAGTTATTTCCTTTGAACTTCCCACTCATCTTATTTCCCAGTTCGTTCTTACTCAGTAGGGAAATAAAGAGATGTTATTACTTGAATATCTGAAGCTATCATTTATCTATGTGGTTTATTTTATACCATTTTTGCTAATGTTCAATAACCTATTTAAGACATCAATTTTAATTGCATACATATAGTAACCTGCTAAGTCAGATCAGTACATATTTGTCCTCTCATTCATTCATACTTTTGGAAAATTATTTATTGGGTCCCTAATATGTGTGACAGCTTCCAGGGAGTACCATAAAGAATAAATCATGGGGCTGGCCAGATGGTTCAGTGGTCTAAAGCGCCTGCTTAGGAGGGCTCAGGCAATTGCAGGGACTGCGGTTCGATCCCTGGCACCACATGCTGCACCAGCCCCACCACCAGGGCAGGCTGAGCCAGCCACAAAGTAAATAAATAAAGAAACAAACAAACACAACAAGCAAACAAATAAATAAATAAATAAAAATTAAAAAAAAAAGAATAAATCCTGGTACTTTCTCTCAGCAAGATCACACTTAATTATTGGAAATGGTTTAGATTCAAAGTTATATAAGGGATGTAAAACTTATTTACTAGAAGCTAAGTCCAAGTACCTATTAACCTTATTTACAGTATTTATCACCCCCAACAACTGGCAACATTGAAATACTCTCAACCCTCTAGGTGCTATCTTAGTCTAGATCCTCACTCATCTCTCTAAACACCTTTTTTACCCCCTTATTTTTAGGTATTTAGAAAGATTATGTCTGGAAGCTAAAAGAAGGAAAGAATGAAGGAAGGAATGAAGAAAAAGAAACAAAGAAAGAAGAAAGAAAAAGAAAGAAAGAAAGAGAGAGAGATAGAGAAGAGAAGAGAAGAGAAGAGAAGAGAAGAGAAGAGAAGAGAAGAGAAGAGAAGAGAAGAGAAGAGAAGAGAAGAGAAAAATGAAAGCAAGCAAGCTCTGAGGATATAGCCCTATGACAAAGGCTTGAGTTCAATCTCCAGTACTTTCAAGGTAAAAATTCCTATATATATTTTGAGCATCACTTAATGTCTCTTCCATTGTTTTCTTCTAACTATTCACAAAGTGGTCCTTATTAGAAGCCTTCTTTTCTTCTCTGTGTCTTCCTTTCCCCCAGGGATTTGATTCACCCTTACCATTTGAGCTTTTACCCCTTGGGTCACTGCTGAGTGTCACAGTGCACCACAAGACCTGTTCTGATGAACTCAGCATCTGGGTGTAGACCTGAGTGGCCTCCTGAGCTGTGCATAGAGAGTTGGTTGTGCATGTGCTTGTGTGGAGTGATGTATATGGCATCAATTTCAGTCAAACACCCCTACCTTTCTCTTCTTGTCCACTGTCCATTATCTAATTTACCTAGAAAGCAGCAAGGATTTTCTTTCCTACCCATACTAGATATGTGCTAACCAAACAGTCTATGTCACCTCTGCATTTCATTCCTAGCATGTGCAGCCTAGCTCTGCACTTGAAGGTCTTCATTTCAACCCAAAAGCTGCTGTCAGCTTGAAATCCTTGGCTTCATGGAAACTATCGATTTATGGTGATGACTATTCTTGCCTGTTTACATCTCAAATCCACAGAGTAAGAGTAGTCCCAGAAATATTTATTCAGACAGATGAAATCCTCCCTGTTTAGCAGAACTGACTTCCATGACCAGTGGGCACATTCTGTTACCTAGGGACATTTCCACAGGATTGCACATGAGACCCTGGCTGAGGTGGGAACAGACTGCCACTGAATTGTCAAAATAAATAACAATAAAACCAACCCTCACAGAAACTGGAGAAGGAAGCTGGTGCTTTTTCTTTTGATAAAACAATAACTCATTATTTTGAATTAGAAAAGAGATTCCAACAGACATTTTAAGAATATATGTGATCCAATAACATACCAAATATTTAGTTATACATTGTGTAACACTTAGCAGAATGTATGTTCTATACTATATCTTTGCATATTACATAAGGCAGACAACACATGTTTTGGACACAATTTCAGTGACAATCATGGTAATTTTCAAGTTGAAAAATATACCATTTTAGGTATACCCAACTAATACTTTATAATCAATCATCATCAATGACTAAATAGTTTATTTTGACTCTAATCTACTAGTAGGTTTGTATGTATTTAAAGGAGGTATGCATTAGCAGGCAAACTTGGCTAGAACCCCACATCATAAGTGTTCATGACATCAAGCACCTCTTCTTCTGATCAGTTGTAACTTACGTTTTGTGTGGAACTGATTAGTAGATGTCTGCTCCACCAGCCTGTAGCATTTTGGAGCCAACAGCTACAGCAATGCTCTCACTTGCTAAGTGCTTACTACGTGCTCCTTGAATCTACATGACAGCTCTTAGAAGACCCTCACTGTCTCCACTTTATAGATACAAAAATGGACACATAGAATATTAAATAACTAAGCTGAGATCACACAGACAGTTCCCAGGTTGGATCTTAGGCAGCCCTTCCCTAGCTATGAGGGTAGAAATACGTATGTGTTAACTTATCATGTATCCCCAAACCATAGTAGATGTTCCATAACATTTGGAAAATGCATGTAAAGTTACTGAGTTTTAGTTCGGACCCATGTAAGCAGACATAAAGGAAAAGTCCCTTGTATTATGTCCCTCTTTTATATTTGAACTCAGAATCCAGACTATATGTAAGGGCATAAGTAAGGCAAATTTCTTTGGGCTCCCAACAGAAGTGAAACCTACTCTCTCAAGTCAGTTGACTGTCTTCCTATAATATTCCAAACTGTTCTCCGTAGTTCACACTCACTTTCTCATAAAGGGACAAAGCTGGACCCAAAATGATACTTGAGTAAATCAATTATTTTCTCCTTCAGTCTGGTTCAGGAAAAAGTCACCAGAATAAAAGACATGTTCAGTGAAGCCACTGAGTTATTTATAAGAAAGTATAGGGACTATTATTGAACAAGAGGAAGGAAAGAATGAGAGGGGTGTGAGAACAGGTAATAAGACATAAATATGATAAGAACACATTATACATTCAAAATATCCCTAAAATATGTGAAACTGAGGCCAGGATGAGGGATGGAGGGTAAGGACTGGGGAAATAACTGATATATGTTATATGAGTGTGCAAATCTTTCTAAATAAAACCTGTTAATCTTTGTGACTAATGTGTACTAATAAAAATGTAAGAAATGAATCATTAAACACTACTCTGATTCACAAGGAAGGCATGAATTCTTAGAAACTAAAATTAAATTTGGAACATTTTAAGTATTAGAAGACAGGTGCACATTTCAATGGAAACACAAAGAACGATAAAATTGATTGAACTTGGCACTAGGAAAAATTTAGGAAGAAGCAAATTGGAAGTGTACCAGGAAGAATAGATAGTGGGCTGGTGGAAGAACTTCAAGCAAGAGGAAGAAAAGAGGTGGGACTGGAAGCCCATGTGAACAAAATTTGGCATCTACTCATTGAGTATGGAATGATGGATGCCTCTTAGGTGGTTTTAAATCTGTCATCCTATTAGAAAAGTTCAAGAATTACCAGATGGTCTATCTTAAGAGCAGAGCCAGGCAAGAGCTACAGTGAAGAACTCCTGAGGAGGGCAAAGTCACGTGTCACAATTGATTAACTGAAAACTGAATCGGAGAGCTAGTTTTTTGCTTTGTCTTCTACTTGTCTGGACTCTTCCTACTTTTATCTTTTCCCCACACTACATCTATCTACCTACTCCTCACCCTCCTTCCTTGCTCCTTAGGTGAGAAGACATAAGTCCAGCCAGCAAGAAAACAACATTAGCCCTACTGCCTAGGGATGTGCTGAGTAGAAGGCATGGAACTCAAGCTAGCCAAGCCTTCCCTGGGAGGATTTCCATTAGAATGGCAAGAGGATTCTAACTTCTCACAGAATACAGTGAATGGGAGCATTCCCATGGCTAGTATTAGAGAACAAAGAGGTCCAAGGGAGAATCCGTGTTCCTGCGATACCAAACCACTTTTAGCTATGGTTAGATTCCCCCCGTTCTGCTCCCCAGTGCTGTGATTTAAATTTTTTTTTTCCTTAGGTTTTCTTAAATTTAAAACACATGTTTTCACTTGTAGCTAAAGAAGTCCTGATGAAATCATTTGTAAATCTAATGCTCCTCCTCGTTTTTTAACTACAAAACATAGTGAGCCTAAATATATATCATTTAGTCCCCTGGTGTGTTTCATATTAAGGTATCCCTTGGAATTTTTGTCTCTGTTCTTTGCTGGTGCCACCATTTTCTAAATTATTCAGATAATCTCAGACACTATGGCTTGTGTGACAATTGCTGTCATCTAGGAAAACATAACAAAATTGAAAGAGTTACAAGACTGAAGGGGACCAAAAAAGTACTGCAGTTCCCAAGACTCACAATGTGAGGACATTGTTAAGAAAGCAACATAATGAAGCAGATTATATTTAAACTGCATTTCACTGTGTAAAGTTTATTTTTCTATTATATATATATATATATATATATATATATATATATATATATATTTTTTTTTTTTTTTTTTTTTTTTAATTTTAGGGTAAGGTCTAACAGGGTGTTCAGGGTGTCACTACTAGATTGGACTCATAGTGATCCTCTTGCTTACATTCTCCCAAGAGCTGGGATTACAGGCATGCACCACCATGACCAGTCCCAATTGCCATCTCAGGGCACCCCAGGGGCGGGGCTGGCAGGACAGGCCCAGGGATCCCGTGGCCCCTGCATGTAAAATTTATATATCAAAAATTTGAAGTTCACAGCAAGTCCAGTAAATCTGCACTCCAAGTGATAGTCTTATTGAGTTTATCAATAAGGTAATTGAGTCTAAGGGCTGTGAGAAGAAAACACCTTCCAATCTATATGCATTGTGGAAGTTCTGCTCTTCAATTCCCATCTAGATGTTTTCTATAGCCAAGCTTGCTGTCTGAGGTTTAATCAGCAGTCTTGCTGGGAGAAATCCTGTGAATTAAATGCCATTCCTTTCCAGGGTTCAAAGAAGTCACACTTTAAGGCCAAAGTTTAGATGCAAATGTGAAAGATGTGTGTGATCCTGAGGAAAAAAATATCAAACATGACCTAGAAGGACCCCTGCTACCTGCCTTAAAAAAGGAATCTCCAGGTAGATTTTTTTCTCTGATTTCTGCTTCAGAAAGTTTGGCCATCTTATGTGAAATCAGAAAAAGATGTCACATTTATTATATTTCTGGAAGCTGTTAAATGATGAATGTTTCTTCTCTTTCCCCTCCCTCAGGAGAGAGAGGGAGAGGGGAAAAAAAAGAGGTGTTATTTTGCCTAATGGAACTTCCAGGAAGATTTCATGATTATCTCAACAATAAAAAGAAAGAAAAAAATAACCACAATTTGTCTGTTGTTATCAGCAATTAAAGATACTTTATCTAATTACTATGGAAGACGGCGCCATTCGGCAATCATCTCTGACAAACTGATCATTATCAGTAATTTATGACCAGTTTCTTAGTTAATTGTCCTCAGGAAGAAGAGCAAAAATCATTTGTATAGAAAAATAAGTAGTCATTAACAACAGTGGGATTTGTTGGAAATGTGATTATAAATCACCCACCAGGGCTGGTAATGATTCCTGGGAAGAGAAGAAGTTGAAAGAAATGTAGACACTATATCCAACTTTAGGGAACTATTCAGAGAGAAGTTCATAATGAACTTTCCCCCACTGATTAAAATGAAAAATGACTTGTCTTCCACTGAAAGGCACATCATGTACTTTGAGCTTGGTGTATTGGAACTGAGCAACAAGAGAACAATGTTTGCTTCCACACACAGAGCTAGTGACCATAAACATGTTCCGACACTTTGAAACGTTGCCTCTCCTGGATGAAACACAGGCCCTACCTGGTTTTTGAAAGTGGATTGAATTCATTGAGGAAGCTCTGACTTAAGGATTTGGATACTGTCCATCCATCTTCATAAAGCAAGCCTGAATGTTATGGCCATGGCCTATGTTTGAACTTGAGATTGTTAGCTGTCAGCCAAGGAACTTTGGACATGTTATAGAGGCTGTGGCCCCATTTATGATACATGGAATGGGATGGGCATTTTCTAGGGGTTGAACTGTGTCTCCTCAGAAAGAAATGGTAGATCTCTTGTGCCGCAGAAAGTGGCTTCTATTTACACATAGAGTCTGTGGAACTAATCACCTGTAGATATGTGCACAAAGTAGCCCCTAATCTAATAGGTGGGCATTTTAGAAGAAAGAAGTATAGAGGGAGATACACAGAGAAGAAAACTGACATGAAGATGTGCAAAGAGAATACCATGTGACAGTGGGAGTGGACTGAAGAGTTATGGAGCATCCAGCTAAGGAAATACAGAGACGAAGGCAGATAGATCATCAGGACCTAAAAGCAAGGAAGGCAAGACTTTCCTTCATGTTCCAGAGGGAGAGTGGCCCTGCAGATACATTTATTTGAGGCCTTGCATGCTGAAATTGTAAGGCAATAAATTCATGTAGTTCCTGGTCACCCTATGTGTGGCACTTTCTTATTGTAGCCCTTTGAAGCTCACACACAGTTTTACAAAGCCTTTGTTTAAATTGGATGACAAAGGGCTTAGAACATGTCTAGGACAAATTTTGGCAGGTGCTAAATATGAAATGCAATTATAGGGTTAGGTATTTTATGACTGATATTACACCTAGGCAAATACTAAGTGTCTAGACCATAAAAGAGAGCATTAGGAATGTGAAGAGCTTTTACTATGGAAGCCTTGAGCTGAGCACCACAGCTGAGATTCAGGCCCAATTCTTTCATTTCCATGTTTTTGCTAAGGGAGCCAGCAAAACAGTTCGGTGGACTACAGCGCCTGGTTAGGTAAGCTTAGGTAACCACAGGGACCACAGTTCAATCCCTGGCACCACATTCTGTGCCACGGCAGGATGAGCTGGCCATAACATAAATAAATAAATAAAGTTTAAAAAAGAAAGATGAGCTTTAGACTGCTTACCTATACCTTTCAGATAGTCTGACATATGACTTCCTCCCAAGGATACTGTGAGCCTCAGTGAAATAATACACGTGGGAAGCTCTGAGTACTGTGTGGTGCCTCTACACCAACAATGCCAATAAAAGGGGCTCAGCACTTTAAAGGAGTAGCCACACCAATTAATCTATAATGAGAGCCCTGAGAATAATGGAGCTGCAGCACTTATTGTAGGACTGAAAAATACCACTCTAGAGAGTCTAAGATGAGACATGGCTCAAGAGCATCGTTTGTTAGGGGAGAATGTCAGAAGATGGCTGAGAAAGAAAGAAGAATGTCTGTCTCCATGGACAGAAAGGAAAGGGTCAGAATCTTGGACATACAGCATCAGAAGGAAGGGAGGGAGGGACAGGCAAAAGGCTGCACTATGCTGGGATTACAAGTCAAGGTGTCCATTTTTAATTAAACTCTTAATTTTATCGAAGTTTGGGAAGGTAGAAAAGGTACAGTAAAGTAACCTGGTTTGAATATTAAAGAGATCTGCCTGATTAATATAAAAAGATTGGAGCCAGAGGCAATGTAAAGAGAGACCTCCTGGTTAGGACTCCAGATGTGGGTAGTTAGATTAAGGAAACAACAATGGAGCTAGGAAAAAGTGAACAGGTTTCATGGTACCATTTGGAATAAGGCCATTATGATTACTTTAATCTCCTAATTTAATTCCAACGCAGTCTTCTTGGAGTGCCTTCTGTCACTTTCCTACCAGATGGCCAGCCTATTAAAAAAAAAAAAGAAAATCATTAGTTTAAATTGACTAACCTATGCTAATTATCCTATCCCAGTCCTCTATTAAAAAGAAACTCTTAACTAATAACTAGAAAAGCAAACCTGTGCAAACAATGCTATTGCACACAAGTAACCGATTCCAAGCTAGATCAAGCCCACAGTAGCAGTGGCAGCACTGGTTAGCTGCAGCTGACTGAGTCAGAGTACTTAGGAATTGTCCCAGTGACCCTGAGAGCTTTGTACTGCTAACCATCTCTACATTATGAATGAAGAAACTGAGGTTTGAAAGGCTACCTGGCCTGGAGGCCACCATTGGCAGGAGGTTGAGGCTCAACTGGTGAAATCCTAGACATTTTCCTCAATACTTTCAGCTTCTCACAGGGAACAAGAAAGTTAATGAGAAAGGCATTAGAACCAACAAGATTGGAAGCTAACAAAAAAGGAAAACCTAGCAGAGTAGTTACTTATACTCGATTGTAATAAGATCAGTATTACACTCCCATGGCAAAATTATTATGACACTTTAATTTACAGTGTTTCTCAGAACATAAATTCACCTAAACTACACTATTAAAGCAGAGAAATAACTTTGGTCCAAATATTTTTCTCAGGATGGAAATGGAGAAACTACCCTTCCAGCTATTAGTAAAACTGCTACTACTGTCTAGATATTCTTAATCTGAAACTTTTGAAGTCTTTTGGTGAATTTCTTGTGATCATATAGGTGGTGGCCTGCAAGTATTTTCTGACCTTAAAAGTGGTATCCAACTACTCTAAAGTGGGTGGCATCTATAAAGAAGACCTACTGTCCTCTGGATGAGCAGCTTGCTAGCTTTTAGGAGTCCATGTTTCAAATAATCTTCTGCTGCTATGGTCAGAGAATGACAAGATACTTCTCAGTCCTCAGAAGCTCACAATAAAAAATAGTGCAAAGTAGAGGCATCCAGCAGGAATTTCATGAACATCAACCTCATCCCCATCTCTCCTCCCTCATATTTTCTTAAGCTTAAAAGGACCATGTCTTAAGGTTTTTGTTCCCTAATATCCACATGATGGTTTCACCTTATGTCAGTACTTCTACATCCTTCTTTTCTTCTGGTGTCCTCTGTACAGGGGCAGATTCCTCCCTGCTGTTGCATTTCCAAACATTCATCTGTACAATTTCTTATAAAGAAGCTATGACTCCTTATAAGGTGTTTCCAGACAAATTTCACAGAAAGATATTGACAATAAACATCCAGAATAGAGGGGCACCTAAATGGAAAGCAAGGAAACAGCAAAGCAACAAAGGTCTTCTCTCATCCACAGTATACAAAGTGCCAATCCCAAAATGTGAAGAAAGATTTCAGAAAGCAGAGAAATATCCTCTCTCATTGAGCTTGAAGTCACATTTAACAAAGAAAATTCTGCTCCCAGGGACCCTTGTGCATGCACCTGCATGAAGATGAATATAGACTGAGGGGTGTCTGGCTTCCTATTTTTTTAAGCCATAGGTAGAAAAGAATCTTCATAGAGGACAGCTGTTTCAACACTAGGATTCCTTTATTCACAAGCTGCAGGTTGTATGGAGAAGTTTTCCTACACATTAAATCAGAGAATTTTCCCATCTAAAGAATCCCAATGAGTTCAACCTAAGGGGTGGGGCATATGATGTCACATTTTTAGTACACTTCTAAACACTGAGTTCATGACTACTGGAAATAAACAAAAGCATTGATTGAATTGGCTCAGATGTGATCACTGTCAGAGAATACAGGGACCCAGAGATGAGAAGCAAAGAACAGGGATGGTAAACAGCAGGTATTACAGGGAACAGAGAGATGTCACACTGTGACAAAGATCCTTTCAAACTGTGACTCAATATTGTGTGGTCCCCATTAATGTACCAAGAGAAAGTCGATGGTAGGTTAATGAAGTTCACAGACAGTCTCACAAAGGAAGATGATCATGGCCCAAGAAGGCAGAACTGGTGTTTAAGACTGTGGTCTCATGCCGAGAAGCTTAACCTGCTA
>PVKN010009043.1:0-24270 GCA_004027915.1 Capromys pilorides
ATCTCTCAATAAAAATGCTGAAGAAAATTCTTCATACTAAAAGAAAATAATGCAAAATGAAGACCTGGATTTATAAAATGGAAGACAGCACACAGAAAATTTTATCAGAGAATATATGAAACTGAATTGTTTTTCTTTCCTATAATTCATGAGAACACATATGACCCTCTAAAACACAAAGAAACAATGTATATTTCAATAATTGTGTAAAAGTAGATGCAAATGGAATTCTATTCCTGGGTCAACTTGTAATGTTACCATACATTTAGCATCCATTAATGGGTGGACATTACCCAGTGGACAGCCATACATTTTATAAGATAAGCAGTGTCTACTTTAAATTATATAAGAAGCCATTTGAAAGAGGAATATTAACTAAAACTTAAAAGCTGATCTTATAAACCTATATTACTGACTTAAATGTAAAAAAAGCTTATTAAAGGAGACATAAAAAGTAATAATCATAAAAGAACAAAAGGACACATTTCATTAAAGTTAAAATCTTCTGCTGACTTCTTACCTACTGTGCCATGAACTGCTTTTCCATTTTTCCTCTGTAATTCCCTTCTACTATGCTGCTCTGCCTGACTCTGGATCGAAGCTTCTACAAACTCTGAGCCAGAATAAAACCTCCCTCCCTTAAAAAGAATCTTTTCCACTTGATAGATATATACCTCTATACATATACAGGAAACTGTATTATCTTAACTGTCACCTAGAATTCTATATTCAGTAAAACTGTCTCTGAGAATTAGAAGAATATGAAGACACTTTTAGAAACAAAAGTCCCCATATTCCAGGAAAATTAAATGAAGTTTTGAAGGTGAAAATCTTATGAAAAAAGTATCTGATAACTGCTACCCGTCACTCTCAACTTCATTATAACTATGATTATTATTTTATACACAACATTTACCTGCCTGAGATATTTTATTCCTTAGAATATTAAATTAGTTTAGTTCTTACTTGTTGGAAAAGTAATAGCCAGTCTCACTATGAGAAATATGTATGCAAATGTCCTATAATCATTACCTACATGTAACTCATCAAATGAGAAAAGCAGAACTCCTTGGAAGCCAATATCAGTAAAATGAATGCATGAGTTGAATGTATGCTACATGAGTTCTCATAACCCAGTTTATGCAAGTTTTAAAAGACAGTCATTCTTGTCTTAGCTAATAAGTTAGAAGCAGACTCTTATGAAAGCAGTGAAAAGTGGGACAGCGGCCCTAAGATAGACCAAGCACACAAAATCCAGCATTCTAGGAGGGGCAAGCAGTTTAAGCCTTGAAGATCAGCCGTGCTGCTGAGTCACAGGACTGCAAGTTGTCCTGATACTTTGTGTTGCCCCAATAATTCATCTGTCCCATTTTATAGTTTGATATCTGAATTGGTTATATTTTTAATATGTGAAACAATAAAGCTTGTTTATTAAAAGTTCAACTCATAAAAATGCTCATTAACTTAAATTAATTAAAAGAAATAGTCTAAAACAGTGAGTGTTTATCTTCTTTTGATAATGCTACATGGATAAAGACCCAAGAATCATCTCCCCCTTTGCACTCTGGGTCATGGCCTTTCGTTCATGGCTGACTCAATTTAGCTGACCCATGCATTCTCCAAGGCTGGCTTCCAGTGGACTCACAGTGTACAGGAGTGGCCTGCTGTGGTCTCTTCACTGTCTGGATCAGATTCAGGAACAGCAGACACCAATATCTGACTTTTTCAGGGACCTGTGGTTACATAGATTTACACATATTTTGTATTCTGAGCATCCTATCTTAGGACAGCAGAAAAGCAGTATGTGTTTGACACTCACTCTGGGCTAGGCTGATGATATGCAATCTGATACTTTTCATTAGTGGTGCCAGTAACTTTGAACTGCAGCTCTAGGTTAGTACATGATTATGAGAATGAATTGCTAATACCCTGAAGGGTTCTGTATTGCTAAACTAGGGTGGCTCATAGCTCACCATTTTCAATTTATGAGTGTTTCAGTTTACAGTGGACTTCTTGGCTCAGAACTTCTCATAAGTTGAGACACCTATCCAAGCACATTTTATATATATATATATATATATATATATATATATATATATGCATATTAATAAAGCTATGATACTTGTAATACTGTCCTGTGTACCTACAGCAGGTTACTTAGTTCAAAAAGTGCTAAGATAGCTGTTAAGTGAATAGAGAAAAATCCATATAATAATTTATTTCATAATTTTCAAATATAATATAAGATAACCCATGATTTTTTTAATTTAAAATTTCTTTGTGAAACAAGCTCAAGAAGAATTATATTAAGAGCACAGCTGTTCTAAAATACATTCCTTCAGGCATGGTGGTGTATGCCTATGATCTCAGCATTCTGGAGGTTGAGACATGAGGATCACTGAGTTTGAGGCCATCCTAGGCTACAAAGTAACTCCAAGGCCAGCCTAAACTGCATAGTGAGATCCTGTCTCAAAAGGACAAAGATAAAATAAAATAAAATACCATTTGAATTCAGGGCAACTTCTTCTTTTGCCCCTTATTTCTTGGTCACCTGGCCTTCCACCTCCCCTAGCCAATAAAGAAGAATCCGCCTTCCAGCTCTGCCCTCCCCAGCCACAGAAGTATGTTTACTCAGTTATTTCTTGGAATCAAGCAAAGAGCCTATTTAGAAACAGTTCTATAAAGCTCTCACCCTGCACCTATTTTAAGAGTACCACTGAGGATACTGTTTATTGCTTCCAACAATGTCCTTGTTATGAAGAACCTCAAGAGAAATTTGCCTGCTTGCAGAACCAAATGTAGATATACAATACTTTCCCTGAGCTCTGCATATCTCACAAGGTCTCCTTTTGTTTGTGCACTTCAGAAAATTAGAGCTTAATTTTAGGCCCATATTTAGGTTTTATATAAGTCAACATGGTCCTCTCAATTCTCTTTCCTTTCATCCTCATGTGTTTGTTTTAGGTTGAGCATCTTTCTCTCGGTTGCAACATATATTCTTCATTCACATTTTATACATCACTGTCAAGTACAGTTCTATGTTTAAAGAAAATTGGTAAGATTATGCATTCTCTCCTTTTAATAAGATTGCCATTAAACAAATACTTGATATTACCCAGTTTGTTTTAAGGAGCGTGATATTATTATCCTATTTCATACACTAAAATAATGCAGCAATTTGGGTGTCATGTATTTTTTCAGTGAAGAAGCTGATGTTCACTATGTTGCTGGTGGAACAAAAAAAAAGTCTCTGGCAAAAAGACAAAATCCCTGTCCTCTTGTCACTAAAGGCATAGTTGCTTGTGGAAACAATTCAATTTTTTTAAACACGTGCTGCATAAACTCAGGCTGATTCCAAGAACACTCATGTTCTGAAGATCTCTTAGATTGTGAATAACTTGGCATCCATTACTGTAGCATCTCATTCTCAACAATCACCCATGGCATTTGGCATCTCTTCAAATGCCAAGTAATACTTAGCCTACATTTTGCTTCCCAACATATTTTCATGTCTATCTTCCCGTATATCCCCCTTATTTCTTTGAAAAAAGTCAAACAGGTTTTATCCTAGGAAGTCCTTATATGGAAAGGATCGGAGCTGTAAAGCTGTAACCAATGGTGACCACCTCTAGGTTGTCAGGAGGGAGAGCACCACCTCATAATGAGTGGGTGCTTCCTTACTCTCCCTATCTGTAGGCCTGACATGTGCATACTTGTTCACACTGACTCTCCAGATCAGAAGCTAAGGTCTATCTTTCCCTTCATCCATGATGCCACTAGAGAACATGATTCATAAGCAATGAAAACAGCAGGTGACCACTACCTGTTACTCCTATAAATCAAATTATGCTTTATATATTTGCTTATTTAAATAATTTTCATGGTAAAATTAAATTAATCTTTAAACAACCTCTTTCAATCAGGACATATTTAAATTTGATTTTTACTGCATATAGCTTGTATGCTAAGACCATGAGCCTAAAGAAGGATGTTAAATCAAATTAAACCGAATTCAACTACATAGTCTAAGGGTTGTACTAATCCAATAGGTGCAGATCAAGAAGAATGTTCTGTGAAACTGTTGAAGTTGAAGATAACTTGACAGGTTGCTTCTCCAGGAACATATTCAGAGATGCTAACATTCTGTTCAGAAGTGAGTTGGAGTGCTAGGAGGGAGCCATGGGGTATACGTCAGGGAAGGGAGACAGAGCTCAAGTACACTTTCATGGCAGCCTTGACCAGTTCTGATCAGCACTTGGAAGCTAAATCCACCCTGTGAGAAAGCCCACTTTAAGCTCCTAAATTCTTGGTGCTGGCATCTTTGTCCTATTTAGGAAAAATACAGTCATCACTTGGTATCCATGGGAAATTGAATAATCCCCATCACTGGAACACAACACCAACAGTTTAAAGGATGAGAGGTCTCATTTGATTTCTGCATTCAGGGGACTCAGACCATAGCTGGCTGCTCCAAGGCAGGATCATTATGGCAGAAGGGGTGTGTGTGTGTGTGTGTGTGTGTGTGTGTGTGTGTGTGTTGGGGGGATAGTAAAGGTAGGTAATAGCACCAGAGAGCAAGGGGTCAGGGATCAGCTTTAGACTCTAGGTCACGTCTCCACGTTAGCCCAGGAGTATGCTTTGCTCCTCTCCTTGGTGGCTCCCAAGCCAACCCAGCTGACAGCCAAGTCTAATTTATAATTATAAGATCCAGCAGTGCTCATGTCCATCTTACTAAGTGACACAGTACTATATTTGCACATAACCTGTGCACATATGCCAGCACACTTTTAATGCTCTCTGCATTGCTTATATTTTATGAAATTAAATACAAACACTACATAAATATTGTTATGTGTTTCTCAGGGAATATAAAGAAAAGGATTGTATACATTTAGTACAGATACAATTAAAATATTTTTAAATCATGTTTGGGTGAACTGGAGGGCACAGAACCCATGGGATATGAAGAGTTGACTAAATAGAAAGATATTTATAAAATTTAGAATTTGATAAGAAATATAAATTTATATATTGGTTTAAAAAGTAATAGATCATGCTAAAACTAAAAATACATATAATTTATCAAATAGAAAATGGAAAATAAAGAAAATAAGGAAAAGAGAAAATAAGACCAACACAAAGCCCAATCTAAAAGTCCAGAAATACATGTTTGCATTTTTTTTTTAACAGAATAGATTTATTAGGGGAAAGAAAGCTCCTGTCCAAGAGAGGAACAGGAGCAGGATCCCAAGTGAGTTGGCCCCACTACATGTCAGCATTTTAATGATAATATTCACAGGCTAAATTCCTAATGTAAAATTCAATGTCCAAACCTAAATAAAAAGATCTAATTCATGTGTGACTATTCGTAAGCAACAAACAATGTCAATATACCTTTTCTAATACGTGTATGCATGTGAACATATATATTTTCTCTATATTTGTATATATATATATATATATATATATATATATATATATGTGCGTGTGTGTGTGTG
Organism: Capromys pilorides; assembly: GCA_004027915.1. NCBI lineage: Eukaryota > Metazoa > Chordata > Mammalia > Rodentia > Capromyidae > Capromys > Capromys pilorides. Next base: position 5,499 of record PVKN010009043.1, read on the forward strand.
TGTGTGTTTATGTGTGCATGGCCTAAATATCTAGCTTATTTCTCTGAAGATAAGATCTATGTGGAAAATAAATCATCAATTTTTTATGGATCATATAAAAGCTTTTAAAAGTTTCAAAATAAATTGTGAAGAAGAACTTGCTCTATAATATTGTGAAACAATAATGAGCTCTCCCAATGAACAAATTATCACAATAAGGACAAACAAATAAGTCATTGCCCCAGAATGGCAATGTGTAATTATGTGTTATTTCGTAAATGTAGCATGTCAAACTAGTAAATAAATTGGAGCAATTCCAGATATGTTGCTGGAACACGCAAAAATCCATTGGAAAATTGATACATTTTAAAATCCTTATACCACATGGAGGAAGTTCCATTTAAATCAAAGATTTGAATTTTAAAAATGAATTTAAAATATATTTGAGTGAAGTATTTTATAGTACATGTCTAAGTGTAAGTGAGCTTCTCAAAAGAAGCTCACATGTTGTCAAAAGAGAAAAATAGATTTGACCATGTCAATACTCAGAAAGCGTCTACCAACTTGGAAAACAATGAAAAGTATATGGAATTGAATATTGCAAGAGACAGAAATGTGTTGATATTTCCATGTTACAAAAGACTTTTTCAAATTGAGCAGGAACAAAACATGACGAGAACTCCTTGAAGCAGAAATCAGAAATTCAAGAAGGAGCAGGAACAGAAAAGAATGTGTTCTGCCAGAGCAGCAGTCAGGAAGATGCACCCACAAGCAAGGGTGGGGAGCCTCTTCCTAGATCAGATTGGCAAGGGAGAAAAGCTCCGGAGCGAGGGCTGTGCTGCCAGTGTTGGCAAGGTCGTGAGCCCTCGAATATAAGACTCGTCAGAATGCTAACAGAGACAGTCTTTTGGGATGTGCTTTAAATTAGCTTAAAAGGTACATATCCTTTGACTAAATGATGTGTCTTCTCATAAATCTGTCCTCATACCTCAGAGGTATGTGTAGGGTGTTCACACAGTGCCGGTTGCTCATGTAGTAGCTCTAAGGGAGAGCAGTAACATGAATTATGCTGTAATTGCAGCATCAGAAAGCTGGGCCATCATTCCAGGAGTTGGTAGATCTGCTGGTGCCAAGCTGAAAAGGTGATCTTGACACAAGGAAAAATAGAAAACTAAAGCCACAGTCTTTATTTTCATGAATACATGCATATATTAGAGTACAAACTGTAGAGATGATTATCTAAATAACAATAGGAAACTAGAATAATAAAATTGAAATACTTGTAGGAATTCCTCTAGCTAGGAAGCATAAGGAAGAGGAGATTTTGGTTTTACCCCCTTTTTATTTCTTTTAAATGTCTTTATCAAGCGACAACTAACAGGAAAAGCTGACCAAATTTAATATATGAAACTTGATGAGTTCAATATCTACCACAATATTTTATGTCATAAACCTAGGTGCTATGCCTTAGCTGGACTTGAGTAGGACATTGCTGTGGGATCCAGGCGTTACCCCCAAACTTCCCATCTGACTTGATTATTATTGTTATTTAGTCTTTAATTTCTTAACTTATTAAGGTATTGTAAGATTATAGTTAGTTTCCTCTTCATGTTTGTGGAAAGAATGTTATATTTTACTGTAAAAACTTTTTGCTCTGTGGTGTTGTACACCTTTAATCTTAGTAATCTAGGAGACTAAGGCACAAGATTGGTAAGTGTTGCACTCTGGGTTTATAGGGGAATTGATTTAATACAGGATATGTAATTTATAGGATTATTTTATGATATTCACTGAAGAAGTCTAACACAGAAACAAAGAATTCATCCATGAGGGCCTGGGTCCCACAGCAATGTCCTACACAAGTCCAGCTGGAGGCATAGCACCTAATGCCATGGCCTTCAGGGGTTCAGCTCGAGGCCTGGAGACCATGACAGTGTTTCATTGAGTCTGTGTCAAGCATCTGTCCTGGGAAGACCCAAAGGTCAGTGGTAGAAGCTAGAAAGTCTATGCCAGTGTGATGAAGGATCTCTTTCAGCAGGCTGAGGGAACTGAAATGGAGGCAGGAAGGGATGCTCAGGGTAAGGACCAGAGTTCCCCCAAAGAGACCTGCAGCTGTCCTCAGTGACAGCTAAGACCTGACTCCTCCAATGATGAGAACATTTTAGTTCATATCAGGGAGGCCAGAACAAAAGGCTTCTCCAGGAGAGCCAACAGCATTACCACACCATCTTCCCCTCCATGTCTCCTTCTGTGCTGTTGGCAACCATCTTCAGGTGGGTGTTCCACACAGAGAAACCTGAAAATTCAGTTCATCTGGGTGTTACAAGGTGACCGTTGGTTAATTCACTCCATCAAGTTCAAGTTCAGCCTGAACAACTTAGTGACTTAGTGAGACTCTATCTCAAAACTAACTAACTCTGTATCTATATCTACATCTACACCTACACCTACACCTACACACACACACACACACACACACACATATATATATATATATAATATATATATATATATATATATATATATATATAGAGAGAGAGAGAGAGAGAGAGAGAGAGAGATCATAGCAATGTCCTGGGACTGAATGCCTAGCAGAGATAAGAAAAGTAGAGGAGAGTAAAGGAAAGGAGAGCACAGAGGGAAGAGAAGGAGAGAGAAGAAAGGAGTGGATGGGAGAGAAGAGGAAAGGAGGGAAAAATCTGAAAGAAACACAGCATTCTGGGAGTTCTTCAGAGGGACTATGTACTATGCTAGCGCAAAGAGGAAACAGTGCCCTAGTGACCATCATAGAAGCGATGCACAGCTGAAGCCTCAACCTGTTGCTCCAGGCCAGGACTTTCTTATGCTATGAAGGTTCTAGAAGCTCCTCAGAGGCCCTAAATGACTTTGGCGCAGCACCTCAAAGTCACATACACATTTCTTTCTGCAAAAGGAAAAGGTGACTACTCACACTGAGATAAATAAGGGTAGAAAATAAAGTCATGTCAGTTTAGTAGTTTTGCTTTAAAAATCATTCTCTTGACTATTTGGTTTTCAAAATTTCTCAATTTTAGAGTTTTGAATAAAGAAGAATAGAATATTTAAAATAAGAGGCCATGTAGTGTTCGTATTATTTAAAAGCAAGAAATAAATGAGAAAAATGAAAGCAATGGAATGGAAAGAAGGGGAAGTGGGTTGTGAGAAAAGAAGACCAAGATGACTGAGGAGGAGGGGCTGACAGTTGGGAGCCTGCTGTGCAGTGCACTGTCTCTTCTGCAAGTGAATTTTGGCCTCACAGTAAGAAATAGCTCTCATCCACACTAAATAATCCTAGAAACTCTTTCAGACTTGGAAATCCTGGAAGCTGAAACTAGGCACAATCACTGGGACAGCTGTCACGATGTACCTCTGTGAAACTGTCACACACAGAGCTAAGGCAGTATTACCAGAAGTTGGAAGAGTTGTGAATCTGCAGACTCTCATCATATGCTATAAGCTGTTACTGTACCAAAGTGATACTGCCATGTTCCATAACAATTTGATTTTTGACAAAGCTAATAATATTTTCTGATCTTGCAGTGGCCCCATTTCTGTATCACATGGCAGCTTCCCATCTTTTATCAGCCTCTGAACTGAGGACAGCTGGGCAGCCACTTGCCCAGGAGGCTGGTGGGCCACCCACACCTCCCATGCACTCCAGTGGATGCCATGCCCAGATGGTAGTTCCCCCACAGTGTAACTGTGTCAATCATCAATGAATTAAGCACAGAGATTTTCCTAACAGAACCTGTGTCCTCAAGTGACTTGCTTGGGGAATAGAAAGTACAAGATCTTTAACAAAAACCTCAGTCCTTGTCTGGTAGCCTTTGCTCCAGATGGCCTTCTCCAAATGAGAGGGGGAGCTAGAGGGACAGCTCTCCAACATCTTGCACTGGCTTTTAAAAGGCTCATATGATTTCTTCCCTTTTTAATACTTGACTTTTTCTAGGCATGCATTCTCATCTATTATTATTATTATTATTATTATTATTATGCAAAGGTGACATTGAAGTTAACATTATAGAAGCAAATTAATGCTGCAGAGGTACCATACACAAAGTCACTAGTCCATAGCTGGACAATAACTGCTGTTGAGAAAGAGCCCTACTACACAATAGGGAAATGAAGTGCAAAATATTTATATCTGATAGAAAAACAATCTGACTTGACACTTCACCATGAAGGCCTCACACTCTTTTCTTGGTTCAGAATTACTTTAAGAGGTAACTTAGTATTTAATTATTTGGGGAAAGAATAAGTCAGATCAAACAGTTCAACAGGGAAAATCACAAGGCAGGCATTTCCACTATTACTCATTCTTTTATGGTCTAAGTATTCTGGGTACCTAAAGTGTTCTGTATTTATTTTCTGTCTTGTGTAAAACCTGAAAAACATTTACAAAATTGTAACTAAATTTATTTAGTTGCAATAAAGTTTGCATTTGACCATAGTAACACCATGTTCTTATTTAGAGTGAAATCCCTGTGCAATGGTTCTATAATTTTCCTGTTTTTCAAGCTTTTGAGTAAGCAAGTGCATGGCCCGAGTGAGAACTGGTGAGACGGAAGCCATTATATTTTAGCTGCTCCTAGGGACATGGAACCATGCAGACTCCTGTCCACCTCGTTCTCCAGGTGGGCTTACAGTGCTGTTCCTGTTTCACAGGCTCCATCACTAAATGTTACAAAGGCTGAGATAATGGAACAATCACTCCTTTGCTGAGAAGGTGAAGGGAGCTACATTCTGAACTGAAGGATTGAAGCGGCCTTCCTTTCTCTTCAAGTTCTCCTTAGGTCTTTGTTCAAAAATGTCCTCACTGTGCAGTGTTCACTACCCACCATAGTAACCAAGGTGTCTCAGAGGTCCTCATAAAGAGATCATTGGGAGGAATATTAGTGCAAGATACAAAGCTATCTCGAGCTTGCTTCAGTTAAAAACAATATGGGAATTTATGAGTAGAATTATGTCTCACAAATCTACTGTAGCGATGGATTGAAATGTACACAAGAAACCTATTAGATGTTTCCCACATTTCTTCTCTGGATGGCTTTAAATGTCTTTGTATTTCTATCATATGGTTTTCCACAATTTATCATTTTGTGTAACGCAGGATGAGCACATTTCTCAAGATTAGAGCACCTCACAAAGCAATACTGACCTAGAATGTTTAATCCCAAATTCTAAATTTATGGGTCAGGGGAGCTGGGGGAATAGCTCAGTGGTACAGCATGTGTTTAACCCTGTGTGGAGCCTTGAGCTTGAACTTCATTGCTGCAATAAAGAAACAAAATCATGGGGGCTGCAGAAATAGCTCTGCAGTGTATGTGCCTGCTGGAAAGTAGAAGGCCAGAGTTTGATCCCTGGTATCATGTCATGCTGGCCACTGAAACCAGGTATGGTGGTGCATGCCTATAATCCCAGCCCTGGAGAAGCTACGAAGATCACTATGAGTCCAAACTGCATAGTGGGACACTGTATCAACCAAAGAAAGAGCAGAAGAAGGAGGAGGAGGAAGAGGAGGAGAAGGAGAAGGAAAAGGAGAAGGAGATGGGACAGGATGTAACTATCTTGGGTCAAATGTTTACTCATCATCCAGTAAGATATAGACAGAGACATACACTTAATAGAAACCCAGCACTAGGGCTGGCTAGATAGCTCAGTGGATTAAAATATTTGCTTAGGCAGACGCAGGGACCTGGATTCAATCCCTGGCATGCTGTGCCAGACCCACTCCTAGGGCACACTGAGATAGTGACTGAGACTGAGCACAGTGGTACTCATCTATAATCCCAGTGCTTGAAAGGCTGAAAACAGGAAGATCACTACAAGTCCAATCTGTGTAGTGAGACCTTGTAGACTCTGTATTAAATACAAATAAATAAACAAATACATACATACACATGTATATACATACATATATACATATATACAAACTAGGCACTGTAGATAGAAAGGGGGTTGAGGCTCACACAGACTATGTCCTCTAGGACATGTTTGCTGAAGCACTGTCCCCTTCCCTATGTGCAGGTCCGAGAATGCTCATACATAGCATAAGCAGATACCCAAGGTTCTTGCAACAGCTCTTACTTCTTGGTCCTTAGTTCTTTCGTAATCCTTCTCTTTGAATGTCATTTATAGTTAGCGACTTGCATCTAACAAGCAGACTCCAACAAAGCTGATGAAGTGTTATTTCCATGATGAGATTACAAAAAATCGTGACTTCTACTTGCCAAAGAGTCTCTTAGTTGCTTTTGAAATTTAATTACTTGACAGAGGCTGGATGCAGTGCTGGAGAGGCTCACACACAAATACTGAAGATGAACTCATCCAAAGCCAGCAAAGCACTACAGCCAAGGCCCTGAGAAACAAAATCCTTCCAGTAATCAAGGTCACAAGTCAGCCCTTCTCAGCCAGCCGCGGGTAGTGAAGCTCAGTTGCCATCTTGACTGTGGCTCGTAAAGGACCTAGGGCAGAGACCCAGCTCTGCAAGGTCAGGATTCCTATCACAGGCAATGGAATAATATAGGTGTCATTTTATGGTACTAAATTTTGGACCCACCTGTTATGTGACAATGGAAAACGTATGCACAAAACAACATACCCAGGCCACATACATCTGCAGATATGCTTGCCCTGGCTTTATAAGTTGATTATCAAAAGTCATGGATTGATTCTTCATCTAAAAATAGCATCTTTAAATCACTTTGTTCTTGGTCTGTTTCCTCTAGTGACATCATTTCTCCTCCACCTTTAGAAGAGAGTGACTTCTCTCAAAATGCTAAACTTCACAGTCCATGCAGCAAAATGTATTAAGAACCTATTACTTAACAACCAATGGTCTAAGCTGCTGATGAAAGGGACAAAGATCACTGCCCTTGTGGACTTATAGTCTGGCATAGAGAGATAGAAGGAAAAAAAACTAGAAATAATAAATGTGTATTTCATTAACTCCCAAGTGGAATTTTTTACATTGGACATTTATAAAATCTAGGAACATCGATGCCATATAATGATTTAACTTCAGCAGCTTCTTTCCTAATTACACATATTGACTGAAATTTACTGAAGTACTATGAATATATTATAAATATCTATTGTTAGAGCCTCTAATCAGTATGAAGAAAGGCAAGTAGGGCCATGGGGGTCAGGGCTGGGGGAGACAAGAGAAACAGACTATGCTATTGAATTCGATGGTTTGGGTAGACTGAACTCTGACTTATTTAAAGGATGACATTTTGAGCAAAGTCATAAAAATGTGAAGGGATGAACTAAGCAGATTCCTGGAGAGGAGAAAGTTAGCTGGGGAGAGCACTTGGGGAAACCCAGGTCCACCACTTTCTAGAGAGCAACATGTTGGTCCGGAGGCTGGAAGGGGTTGTGCAGGAAAGAGAGGGAGGTGGGGGGCAGAAGATGAAAGCTGCCTGGTGACCATATGGGGGCGGGGGACGTTCTTCTGGGTGGGTGCGGCCCCCAGGGCCTCTGAAGGATCAGAAGCAGGGATGGGGAGCTCTGACTTCAGTTTCTGAGGGATAGTTCTGACTAACTGGCAAGGCTAGGTGAGGGCAAGTGTTCTGCTATGATTTCATAATTTGCATTGAAAACTAAAAATATTATGAGTTCCTCTTTCTTTTGGTTCATCTCACCCCATCTTTGGTAAGAAATTTTTAAAAAGTCACATTTTCTATTCACTGTTGACATAAATAAATTGAAGTTGTATTCAGACTGTGTATATGTGAAAAGGAATTGGAAATATTGTGGGTTTTATGCTTTTATTGAAAATTTATTGGATGTAAGGATTCAAATTCTGTTGTCTTAGCATATTTTATTGTGAGTAAAAGAATTATGTAACATAGGGTGCATGGGTTGCATGCTGGCACATCTCTTTCTTCTTGCACAGCTTCTGCATGAAAGTGCTACTTGTGGCTTTCTTTCCTGTCAAAGCCTAGACTCTAGTGAGGTTATTCTTGCTAGAGCTCCCTCATCATGCCTCTTTTTTGCACTCCTCATGACTCCTGCAATTGAACTCCTGGATTTCATCCCCACTCGTAAGTGAAACCCAAAGAATCTCCTAGATTCTGATTTTGTTTCACACATAGACTGACTGTACCCACCAGTGAGGTTCTGTAAGGCACAAGTGTTATTATTTAGGGCCAAGGAAACACCTTCTACTCTAAGACTATGTCATTGTCTTCCCAGTCAGGTTCCCATCTCTCCCTGTGTAGGTCCCTTGCTGTGTCCCAGTAGGGGTCCCACAAGTGCCTCCTCTGTGCCTCATTGCTCTTGCTGAGTTAGGAAACAGACTTTCCTGAAGGAAATACATGCAAAGACTTTCTCAGAGAGACCTGAGCTTGTAGCCAGCTCACCTGCTTGTTTATTCTAGTAAACAAAACCAAAAAGTCTTGCCCAGTTTCCTCATCTGCAAAACAGAATTAAAGTAAACTTTACAGGGTCAGAAAGATGGCTCAGAGGTCTAAAGCACCTGCTTAGGCAAGCTTAGGCAACCACAGGGACCAGTTTGATCCCCGGCACCACATGTTCTGCCAGCCCACCCCCAGGGGTGGCCATAACATAAAAAAAAATAAATAAATAGAGTCAACTTTACTGAGATTTTCTCAAAGTAGTCACGGTGCTTTGTACCCAGTACGAGCTCAGCAGCTAGCTGTTTTAATAAATATTATTATTATATTTCAAATAGAAATAGGCTTGAAATAGTTGTCTTTGTATTATATAAGGAGAAATAATTTTTAACTTTATCAAATGAATTTGTTTCACTTTGTTAGTAGAAAATTTGTTAGTAGGTCTTTCAAAAGTTCCAATTAAATTGGTACTTACCTCCACTTTTATTAAAAGTTCTTAATCAAAGAAGAAAGAATAGGAGGGCAGTGAATATTTTCTTCCTTGTATAATTAGTACAGTGAACATTCTTTACGTAGTGGTACTGGGAAAGTCCTTTCTCATTTTTCACCTTGAGATAGGACCTCACTAAGTTACTAAATTGCTCAGGCTGGGCTACAACTTGCAGTCCTCCTGCCTCTGCCTCGCAGAATGCTGAGATTACAGATTTGTGCCTCCCTTCCCAGTTTAAACATGCTTCTTTAATGTTACCCACAGTTATTTTTTTCTTCCAAAAGTATGACGATTAGTAGAAGTATCCAAGATAGCCCTTTAACAGAACCTTCATTGAAGTCCCAATGTCTCTGCTATCCTACAGGGAGATTAGTGAGTCCAGTGCTATTTCTTAGCCTTTACCATGTTCTGTATAACCTTGGGCACTGGAGTTGCCACAATAGGCAGCAGTCTTTATGTATTTGTGTAAAGAAGCTCAGCAAACAGAGGCTAACCTATGAAGGACCAGAGCCTGGAGTCCAACTGTCAAGACTGACAATCACATCTTTCTGAGGGCAGAAGTAGTATAAGTATTCAATGAAAGAACACATTGCCAACCTTAGGAGTAGGGTCTTGTATTTCATAGTCAGTTAACAAATGTTGAACATGCTTGTCACACTTGGAAGTGACATAGAAGATATGGGATCCTTGCAGCGAAAAAATGTGTATATAAACGTACGTAAAAATAATGTAAGTATATATTGAAATTTGGGCACCTAAAATAAACTGCTTCATTACTCTTTAATTAATACTTTTATAAGTTTCAAGTAATTGATATTCCCTGAATCAAGGTGCAAATTTCCCATGTAAACACCCACACGATTGCAGCTCCAGAAGGACTGAGTATCACAATTGTACTGTTTACTCACTCTTGAATCTCTTTGCACACTGAACTTTCTTATCTGTTCATTGCTAGCAAATACAGTAAGAACCCACAGTACTGATGTGAGTTTGTCAATACAGCTCAATACAGAATCTGTAACATAGTTCCTTCATCTCGCCTGTCTTCAGAGGGAGTCAGGGAGAAACACTAAGCAACTTGCAGGACTGACAGGAAAGGCATTCGGGCACTTACTAAGCTCGAGTACCTTTTAGATCTCCTTCCAACTCTAACAGGCTGTGAACCCACAATTCTAATTCCAGAAGTGAGTAGGTGGAGATTGGTCACTGCCCCCACACTGGATGTCAGCTGGAAGCTGCAGATTGCTTGCGAACTGGAATCAGGATGAAGCAAGTTGATGTCAGGGTGGAGGGAGCAGCCACTCCCAGCTTTCACATGGCGTCTCTCTAACTGTTACCCTCTAACAGTCTCAAGAAGACAGAGATGAAGAATCTTGATTCTCACCATGAAGAAAGTCACATTCTTCTCAGCTTGAAGAGAGCAAGCTCTGTGAAGACAAAGGTTCTTTCTGGCTCTTCTTCCCCCAAGGCTGGAACTCTGGTGTCTTTCAGGGAAGTAATACTTGGGACCACCATCACTGTTGCCTTTTATTTGCCCCTCTCTGGGCTTCTTCTTGCTGCTGATGTTCCTCTCAAAACTGCTTATCCTCACAGCCAGAATGTAAACAGCCAGAACATGCAAGAGCTCAAAAGAGACACAAAGTGCAAATGGAGAAATGTGATGTCAGGTTAAAAGCATCTCTGTCAAGGCCACAGTAAGTTCCCATGTGGTCCAGCATAGTCTCTTGGGAAATTAAGTTGGCCTGGGAGAGTTCACTTCTAATGGTGCAGTGTAATGCTGCTCTTGACCTGGGCACACAAGGACAGCACGACATGGAAGGAGGTAGTTAAAGATAGGGACACAGCATGGAGGTATTCTCTCTCTCTCTCTCTCTCTCTCTCTCTCTCTCTCTCTCTCTCTCTCTCTCTCTCTCTCCCTCTCAAGTCTACTTTTACACTGCCCACTAGTGCAGCTCTATTGTGAGCTATGCTGTCCTGCTTCCTCAATCCAGGAAATTGAAAACAGAAATACAAAGATGGAGGAAATTATCATCAAGTTTCAAAATCTATTGGTTTAACTCTAGTGCTACATTTGCATTATTTGAAACTTTTTGGAATCCAACTGTGCCATGAGCTCTCTAACAGGAGGTTGCAGAAAACAGATGTGAAGGAGATTAGACTTTGCCTTACAAAACTCACTGTTTACATTTGGATATCGCAAAGGCAGGGGATTATGCTTCCATGTTGACCTGTGTAATCTCATTTAGTTTTTCTTGATATTTCTACCTATTCCGTTTGCTCTCTCTCATACAGTGCTTTCCTTGCTATTTCATTAAATGGCCAGTTTTACTCTCTGTTAGAATGAGTTCTGTTTGCAGCACGCTATAGCACATCTGCCAATACTCACTCTTAATATAAGTGCAGGCCTGTTATTACATATCTTTCCAATACAGTAATTTCAGATTTGTGTCATGCATGTCCTTGCTATTCTATACCTGCACAGATCTGCATTGATAGGCCATGGCCATGGTCCATGGTTTCACTGAAAACTTAGCGGAATTATTTTAGCTGTGGGAGTCCATACACACACAATTACAATAGGAAACCCACCACCAAATGAAATAGTTCTATAGCTGATCATGGACTTAAAACCAAAACATGGGAAACTTCAATGAAAGCAAAAGTAATTCAAGGTGAGCAAGTAAATGTGTTCTATGTATACTAGCACTTCTGGAAAATAAATATAAATATGGAGTTTATAATTGCAAAAATAAATCAGTACAACTAAATTTTAATAGGGTTCCTTCATCTTATTTTTATGTGTAATATTTTTATTTATAATTTTTAGAATTTGTATTAACATATATTATTTATATATATTAACAGGGTCCAGTATATGATTACACATCCATCAAATCTGACCTCTACCCTTCTACTCTTCCCAATTTAATACAACTGTTATGGCAGATCATCAGTTTTAGCTTTCACAATGAGAAAGAGTACAATTTGCCTTTCTGTGTCTAGTTTGTTTCATTTTGTACAGTATCCTCCAGTTGCATCCATGTTGCTACATCTGACAGAATTCTTCTTGATGGCTGAGTAATGCTCCATTGTGTACTTATACTACCTTTTCTTATCTATCCTTGGTGGATGGGCACCTAGAGTAGTTCAGTGCCTTAGTCATTGGAAATAGAAGCAATGAAAATGCTTGCATGTGGGCACAGCTTTCCTGTGCTGTCACTATTTCCTTTACTGAGGAGGACAGCTGGTGCATATGTAGATCTAGTTTCAGTTTTCTGAAGAGCTGGCACACTGCTCTCCATTATGGTGGTATGTATTTACCCCTCTGCCATCAGTACAGAAGGGTTCTTTTGCCCCATATTCTCTTCACTGTTCTGTTTCGATAGTAACATTCTAAGTGGGGTGAGATGGCTCTCACTGTAGTTTTGATTTGTGTTTCCATGCAGGTCAACTTGCACTGGACCTTACTTCCCTTAAATGTGAAACGAAGAATTGACTTAGATCACCCAGTTCCTTTCAGATTTATAAATGTAATTTTCAAAATATATGTTTCATTACAATTATATACAAAGTAGATATAGCTATTATGAAGAACTGTAAGTTTTTATTACTCTTAATAAGAAATAATATTGAGACAGTTTCAAAACATGTTAGTAGGACAGCCACAATAATTGATGCAATGCATATTGTTATCTTCATAGTAGTTGTTCAGAGTACAAGATGCAGACATGACAACTTTTCTGAACACTATTGGTACAAATATTTCTTCTCATTGAACTAAGAGAAAGTACTTGTACACATAGAGCAATATTCCATAATACTAGTGGGTTATTGGCATAACTGGCAATGTTGGAAGCTGTTAACTTGAAAAAGCCATAACTTTTTGTATAATAACTCTAAATTATATTTTTTCTTCACTATTTACTTTTCTAGCATCTTCAGCCTCTATGAAAATCCATGATTATTATTATAATCATGACATTGGCACGTTCTCAAAATAAAATAACCTCCACTTTTGATTATCCAGGGGTTATGAAAAAGCCTCAAATACTGAACTTGTGTGCCCAATGTCACAGACCTGGTGAAATCTCTAGGTTCTGGTTGCATTCCTTATCCCTAAGACAAAGTACCTGATTCCCACACCTACAAGGGAGGAGCAGCTAATTTTGACTCATGGTTTCAGAAGTTTCAGTCCATGGTCACTGATGGGGGGGGCTGGCTCACAGGAAGCAGCTCATGTCATGGTGCTCAAGTAACAGAGTGAGGAAGGAGGTGTGCCCTCTCCAGTGACCCTGCTCTAAGAGGACACTCATCTGCTGAACTCACAGGGGACAGTTCCACTGATTAGGACTGCACCACCATGAACCAATCACATTCCACACCCTTCCCATGAGTGCATCAGGCCTTTGAGGACAGTTTGGATCTGAGCCCTGACACCACTAGCTCCTGCTAATTTGCCCATCAACCCCATTTCAGCCTTTGCTCATGGCTTACTTTCACAAGCTTAGCTCCTAAGAACCCTACAAACCAAAGCCACAATCTGATCCTATTCTCCCTCCCTTTCCTGGCTCCCTGCAGCCCAGGTTCTACAACTCATTTCAAGCTCCCTGGCATAGTGCTCTGAATTCATCCTTCTCATTGTACAATGTATTGTAAACACCTAGTATGCATTTGCTTCTATTATGTTGTCAGTTTCACAGGGGCTGGAATCATACCTACTTTTTGTCCTTCATCCTGCCAGGGCTCAGTATGGTGCTTACGCAGGATCCTAGTGAGCCAGGCCTGCCAGGCGCCTGGCTCGGGTAGATATAGATAAGAGCATGAAGGGGTAAAGAGATAACACAAGGTGAGGTTGGCCGAGATGTCCAGATGCTGAAGTAGATGCCTGAGTATCTCTGGCTCCCAGGAAGTGGCTGGTCAACAATCTTGCCTGAGATTTATCACTTCCTGGGATGTAGTCCCACAGCAGAGTCCAGGAGGGGCTCAGGCGGCACTGCTCATCCTGGTACAGCTTCAAGGAAACTAAAATAAAAGCAATCAGAGCATGCATTCCCACCCACACTCCTGGCCATGGACACATAGAGTTTTACCTTTCAGAAAAGGAGGGAAAGGGGTATTTATTTGACTGATGACACTATGTCAGCTTCTGAAGAAGTATTTTCAGAAGTGGTATCTTTCGAAACTGTGAATAAATCATTATCTTATCATTTCAGTGACATGTTAATGAGGTAGAAGAATATAGTAGAGAATCAGTAACAAAACAGTTTAGTGAAATGGAATTATTCTCAAATTGCAAAGTAGATGTTTATAGCAAATCTTCCAGGGAATGGTATCATAAGTGCAAATTGTGACAACCAGAGAGCAAATGCCCCTATTTGTTTAAGCAGGTGGGCTAGCAATAGTGTTCCTAGAGATGTGTAAGCATGTGTCACCAGTCAGTCAAAGCATGAATAGAATGAACAAATATCAACTCCCTCACAGATTAACAAGAACCTGTCAGTTATCTCAATATTCATCTGTGCAACAAACAACAGATAAGGCTGTGTGTGCAGCCTGTTAACAAGACTGGGAAGGTGAACAGTGGGATGAGGGATGGGGACAGCACTTCGAACTGTGAGCGGTCGCCTGTCCTAATGCAGCTACTCCTGGATCGTAGCTAGAAAGGGCTGAGCTCATTTGTTTTCAACCCTGTCTCCCACTGGCTAGCTGAGACGGATATTGAAAATCTGGGCTACAAAAGCTGAAAAGTCATTTGTTTCCCAAGAGGCTACAGTTAACGATTGCCTATCTCCCTCCCCCAGATCTTCATTGTGTCTTCTTAAATTTCTCAGCATCTGGTCAAGTAACTGAATTAATTTAATGGCAAGCATGTCAAATTGCAACTAAATGAGTGCAGTATATAAATGCAAGTATGCAAACATATGATAACATAGCATTTGAAGAATACTTTCTTTTTGGCATTAAGAGCAGAATATTCATTGAGAGAAAGAAAGCTTCCATCTGAGAGAAGGAACAGAAAGGGGACCTGAGCACGTTGTACCTGAAGAATACTTTAATATTTCCTAAAACATGGGAACAGCAAGCCTGAGTAAGTGGGGAACAATATTTTTCCACTATGTCAAAGAATGGGTTATCCTAATGAAATATGGTTTAGTGACATAAGCTATAATATAAAATGAAATTTTAATACAAGTTAAATCCTTACAGATCCCTCAGTAATTTCATAATAGATGAATGTTTCCCAGCTCCTGTTCTGAACATTTTACCAGTAAGAATCCTAATCTAACTATAGGTGTTTCATAAACTACATACACTGAGTGCCTTTGGGCTTGAGAAGTTGTTTTCCTAATAGCTTCTTTCTGGAACTGAAGCTGTTTTCTGGGAGAACAGAGAAAGATACAGATGAGAGAGAGAGAGAGAGAGAGAGAGAGAGAGAGAGAGAGAGAGAGAGAGGGAGACAGAGGGAGACAGAGACAGAGAAACAGACAGAGACAGAGACAGAGACAGAAATAGAGGCAGAGACAGAATCTAATAGTGATTCCTTAAAAATTATCCCATGATGGACTCTACATGATAAATAAAACTGAGATACAGCAGAAGTAGTTTCCTTGGCAACCATGGCTACAAAAGTGATTCTGAAAACTTGGAAAGTGCTTTGTGCATTTTATACTATTGATATTCAAGTGGCACAAATAACAAAATCAAGAGTAAAATGATGAGGCAAAAGTGGGAACATTCAAGCCCCCAAGTGCATGCAGTTTGGTTAAAGTAGAGCAAATAGAGAGTGGAATAACAGGTAATATTTTATAAAAGGCTGAGATGGGGAAGAAATGAATTATTTAGCTTGGTTCCAGGCTATATAGCTAGAAATGAAATTCAGAAAAGAAAATTTAGGCTATCAGGAGAAATATTCCCAAAGAGATCTAAAATGAGTTAGGAGCACAGCTCTTTTTCCCGGATAGTCTTCATTAAAGGCAGTCCAACCCCACTCCATAGGAGGGGCAATTTTAGAACATGACACACCATCCCAAATTGGGCTTGGCATCCAACTTGTTCCTGATCCTATTAGGTTTATTTGGATCACATGGCCCAGAAAAATATTTTTCATAGGAAATACAAAGAATGAACCTATAATTTAATCCATAATGTCTCTCTTAAATGAAAGCAAATAATAAAGAGCTGGGCTTTTGTTCTGGTAGGAAAGCTAGAGCAGTAGGTTGAGCTCAATGATGGATCTGTGACAGGAGCCTTGTTCCACAGCCCCAGTGGGGCCAAGCACCCTTTTTGGAGGCCTGGCTGGGTTAGAGAGGTTGGAGCTTAGAAACCATGGAGAAGCCTAGATGAGCCCTCAGACAAGAGGCAGTGCACCTGATTTCAGTGAATTTTAAAAATCAGTGTTTGTAGCATACACAATGCTGGATGGTGTGTTCTTGGACCACTGAGCTTCACTTGAGCTTTCCTGAGTGTCTTCTGGATGGTCTGGGACACCAAGGGCCATATATCCACTATCATATAGCCAATAGAAGAATCTGTGGGCTATAAATAACCACAAAGTTTCATGACCATGCATGGGTGTTCTACTGGCTTACACTTCCTACCCTCTAGAACATTTTCCAGGCTGAAGACCACTGTGATGGATTAACTAATGGTCAACATGTAATACCCAGATGAACTGAGTCTACGGAGTTCTGGGTATGGAAGGTCAAGCTGAGAATTGATGGCATTGTCCCAAACCCTTTTTTTGTTTTGTTTTGTTTTGACACAAAATTTCCCTCAATTCCCCACACTGGGCTTAAACTTGTATTTCCTGTGCTTCGTTTCCTGGATTATAGATGTGTGCTTCTGCACTTCATTGTGATTCTTTTATACAAGCAAGAAGAGATGACAAGAAGCTAGAAGATATAGTATGAACAATAAGGAAAAGAAAGAGGGAATTAATGGGAAGAAAAATATTCAACACATGTAGTATACATATACCAATATGCCAAGACAAATCTCATTCTTCTGTATCACTAATATGCACTAATAAAAATAAACAACTGTACACAATAAAAGTTTAAAATGGTCCAATTCCAGAACAGGGATATTTCCAAAAGCTGGAAAGTCATGAACCTTTCACTCATTGTTAGTTGGAAAAAACATGGAAGCACAATTTCGGAAGAAATCTTGTGCACACACACCCTTTTAAATTTATAAAACTAAATATACTTTTCCCATAAGATATGACAACTAAACTCTTTGGAATTTATCCAAAGAAGATAAAACTGAAGTTCACCCAAAACACTGCACATGGAATTTGTATGCGTGTTATTTAAAATTGCCAAAACCTGGCAGCAATCAAGATGTTCATCAACAGTGGAGGAGTAAAAAAACTATGGCATAACTAGACAATGTGATATTATTCAATACTGAAAGACATGAGGTACTGAGTCCTATAGATTTGGGGAAAGCTTAAATTTATACAACTAAGTGAGAGAAAGTATTATGAAAAGATTTCATGCAAGCGTGATCCCAACACCGATACCCCTAACAGGACAAAACTATGGGAGACAGCAGAAAGATTAGTCAATGCGATGGGTAGAAGGGATAAATAGGCAAAACGCAGCAGATATTTAGGGCAATAAAACTATTCTGGTATGAAACTTGGAGTGGCTCTATTAGGGAAGGTCCATCAAAATCACAGCAAACTTCTTAACATAAACCCTAAAATCAGAAAGAACTAGGAGTTAAGTGTTTGAAGCCCCAAGGAAAATAATCATCAACTCAGATTGATGTACCCCACAAAACTATCCTTCAAAATTGATGGAGAGTAAGATATTTCCATGACAAAGAACAACTGAAGAAATGTTTGACAAGCAAACCAGCTCTACAGAATGATCTGAAAGACATATTAGAAATAGATAATTAAGACCACAAATGCAGGAACACCAGTAGAAAGAAGCTGCTGGCAGAGAAAGCAATTAAGCAGGGCAGAAAGACAGGGAAAATATAACAAGTGAACAACATGTTAAAGTAAAATGAATACATATCAGTTACAATTATCAGTGCAAAAGGTCTCAGCTCACAAATCAAATGAATGTGACAATTCATTTGTCACTGAAATGACAAATCAAGAAACAAAGTACAACCATATGCTGCAGTCAAGAAGCACATCTAACCCCAAAACAAATTCATGGACTAGAGGTCAAAGAATAGAAAACAATTCTCCAGGCCAAGGAATCCAGAGAGAGAGAAGCAGGGGTAGTTATTCTATTTATAGACAATGTGAACTTCAAGCCAAAACTGACCAAAAGAAACAAAGAAGGTCACTAAGGAAAAACTTCAAGAAGTGATAACAACTGTAAATATTTATGTTGTTAAACACAGGTCCAACTGACTACACAAAATAAATATTAACTGATTTGAAAACCCAAATAAACACAAAAATAAATGTAGTGGGAGACCTTAGTACCTCACTCTCACAAATGGATAGGTCAATTAGACAAAAAATTCAACCAAAAATATTAAAACTAAACCAAGCCCATGAACAAGTGGATTTGCTAGATAACTACAGTTTTCTATCTCACAACATCATAATATAGATTCTTCTCAGCTGCTCATGGAATGTATACTACATAGAACAATGAAACTGAAAATCAAAGGCAAAGGAAATCACAAAGACTGTGTAAACACATGGAAATTAAACGACACCCTTTTGAACAACCAATGGGCCACAAAGGAAATTAAAGACAAAATTAAAAAGTAGAGGCAATTAAACAATAATGCTTATATGACATACCAAAACTTATGGGATACAGTGAAAGTACTCCTATGAGAGCAATTTATACCTATGAACTTACACATCAAGAAAATAGAATCAGCTCAAATGAAGAACTAATGTTGAACTTCAAGCTTCTAGAAAAAGAGCAAATCAAACCCAAACCTTACA
>PVKN010009044.1:0-24256 GCA_004027915.1 Capromys pilorides
CTTTCTCTGCCTTCTCTCTACCTTCTTGCTTCCCGAGCAAGGCTTTAATGCACACACTACTTCATGTCCTAGATGTATCGGAGAAAGAAAACTATGGTTGCTTGCTTAACTGAGACAGAATACAGTAAGTCAATAAACCTGGTGCTTGTTTTTTAAGATTCCCAAATTTGATCTTAATTTTTAGTACATTTGTATGTGTATAACCTGTTAGATAGTTTTATTTTAAAATCTGGGGGAAGCCTGAAATCCCAGGACTTGGGAAGCAGATGTAGCAGGATCATCATGAGTCTGAGGCCAAGCTAGGCTCCATGGTGAATTGAAGGACAGCCTAAACTGCATACCAAGAACTATCTCAAAAAAGCAGCCAAACAAATACAAGTAAACAAATAAATAAAAACTGAGGGACAGCCCTAGCCTATTTTATTGATCTACCATAAGGCTTATTTGTTTTAGGTTTGAAAAAAATGAGTTTTGCAGTTAATTTGAACATATGTTCAGAAAGTCATATTTACAGCGAAGGGCCAGCCATCAAGAAAAGGAAGCTGAGTGCAAAATGGGGCTCAATGACAAAGGGCTCACGCAGAACTCACAAAACCTGGATTTGAGCCTCAGGACCATTAAAAAAATTTGAAGAGAAATGATGGAAGTTCTAAGTCCTAACTAACTGTTGGAAAATAACATGAATTTTAAATATAAGCCTGGAGGGCTCAGCATGCTAGTGTACCTCCAT
Source organism: Capromys pilorides (assembly GCA_004027915.1). Lineage (NCBI taxonomy): Eukaryota > Metazoa > Chordata > Mammalia > Rodentia > Capromyidae > Capromys > Capromys pilorides. The sequence continues at coordinate 731 of PVKN010009044.1, forward strand.
AACCCAGCACCCAGGAAGGTGAGGCAGGAGGATCACAAATTTGAGCCCAGCCCTGGCAACTTAGTGAGCCTCTCTCCTCTCTCAAAACAAAACAGAAGAAACCAAACTCAAAAGAAACCAAGCAAGAAGTCTGGGCGTGGTGGCGTGCACCTGTAATCAAAGCACTTGGGAGGTAGGAAACAGGTGAATCACTATGAGTCCATGCTGCGTAGTGAGACCCTGCACAACAACAACAACAAGACAAAAAGAACTGGGGTTGGGGTTAACTCAGTATCGTACTCCCTGAGTTCAATCGCCAAGAAAAAAGAAAGAAAAAAAATCAAGTGGTATGTGTGTGTGCATATAATACATCACCAATATCTACATTAGTCATAAGCTGAGAAGCCAGTGAAGCTGACAGTTTTGGTGAACACTTGTCAGGAGCCCTGCTTCTCTCACAGGTAGGGGCTCAGCCTCTGCAGTGGGGGCTCTTTGCAGCTCCGTGAGGGGCTATGGATGCCTGTACTTGTGCCAGTTCTGTCAATAAATCATCTTTTCATCTCATTACTGAGGAAGTAATATTGTGCTTGGAGTCCTGGTATCTTCTAGAGCTGTTTTCTAGATTGCTCTGGTCTTGAACAAAAAATTGGACACAATGTAATAGTAGCAAGGTTTTACATTTGTTAAAGAAAAGAAATGAGCTCTGCAGAGCAAGTGCAGTCAATTAAAAACAGCGGACCACCATGAAATGAAAGAGAGCACACAGTGGTCTGGAGCTAAAAAGCTGCCTGTCTTTTTGCATCTCCCACTCCTCCAGGTGAAATCAGGTCTAAGTTGTCCTATCAAAAACCTCCTGAATTCCAAGAGTGGTGGCACATGGCTATAATCCCAGCACTTGGGAACTTGAGGTAAGAGGGTCACCAGTGAGTTCAAGACCAGCATGGGCTACACAGTGCATCCAAGATCAATTTGAACTACACAGCAAGACCGTAGCTTAAAACAGTAAGAACAACAAAAAAATAAGAAACTCTCCCGTGTCACTTGCTCAGCTCGAAGGAGAAGTGAAGATTCTCCAGAGAGATTACTGCTCTCTGGTGGGCTCTACTGCAGAGGTTTGGGAATGGATCTGCACATGTCTTGGGATGCTGTAATTTACAGATGGTGCCCACCTCTTGGTCAGTTTGCTGTGCCCTAACCTCTTGGCTCAGTTCTGCAGTCATTCTCTGGGTACATCTGACCACTATCACCACCAATTTTTTCTCCCTTGCTATATGAACATTTCTTTTTCATTTTGAATCCCTTTCCATTGTGAAGAGATTTAAGTGTTTTCACATCCTAAAAATCCAATTTCTTAGATGTGATCAGTAACATCTTTCGCTGTTAAGAGTGGGACGTTTATTTCCTTCATTCCAAATTGGATCTGTGTTAGAAACTGGAGGACTGGGTAACCTTCTGTACTTTGATAGAGTGTGAGGAGGAACTGAGTCATCATCCAACTTTGGGTGGCTCATTGGCTTTAAAAATTATGTTTGTCAAAGAGAAAAGTGAAGTGAGCCTCTGTCTATTTTACACTACCGTACTATTTAATCCAGGATTGATGTTATCCTGTACAGGAATGGATGAACTTGGTTGAACATGATTTATCTGGCTACTTCAGAAAATCAAAGATTATTTAATGCAATGTTTACATTAATGGTAGCATATACAGTATTATGCTAGGAACTTTACAATAAAACTGTTATTTTTATCAAAATGTAAGGAAATTTGCAAACTGTACCTAATCCCTAGGAATTTCTTCAGTACAATAAAAATGAAAAAAGTTGAACAAAACATGTAGTTCAGTGGTAGAAGACAAAGTATCCAGCATATTAGAGGCTTTAGTCCCCAGCAACACACACACACACACACACACACACACACACACACGCACAAATTTTAATTTAATAAAAAAAAAACCTCCAATAAAATAAGAAAGAAAAAGAGTTCCTCAAAGCAAAGAATGCAGTTACACCCTAAGGATGTAGAAAATAATAACTGGAAACGAAGTTAATCTTTAAAAGTTTTGATAGATTGGAATTTCTACCTGGTCACTCATCCACAGGAAAGTAAAAACTCCTCACTGAACACTAATCAATAAAAACAACGCACTAACATTCCAGCAGAACAATAGACAAAGGGCATTAGCTGAGAAGGAATTTAGAAAAATGCAAAAACAGTTATACATTTCTTAGCAAGGTATAATACAAATACAAACGAAAAGAGAAAATTACTGAATCTAGGGTGTCACATACGCTAGGAAACTCTCTTGAGTAACACCTATCGTCCAAAACAGATAACTTTTTAAATTTCCAGGCTGGCAAGAATAATAGAGGGTGCAGCGAAATAGACAAGTCACTGGAAAGGGCTCTAATTGCTTAGTAATTAGAAATATGATCTGGAGTCCTACTGCACCTACCTTAAGCAAATGATGACAGGATCACTTTGCGTTTAAGGCCAGTGTGGATGGCATAGTTTAAGGCCACTCTGAACTACACAGCCAGGCCTATCTCAAAACACAAAAGAGGAGGTGGGGTGGGGCAGGTTGCATATGCCTGAGGCCTTCGGTTCCATCCACAACATCAGCAGGACAAAGATCACCTGGACTGACGCTATCCCAACATTCCTACTGTAAGCATCTTGGTACGTAACCGTCCATACTCATTTTTTGTATGTCATACAAACTTATTTTAAAAAATAGAAAATTAAGAGCTGGACATGTGGCATATACTTTTTTTGTTTGTGTTGTTTTGGCGGGACCGGGGTTCAAATTCATGACCTTGCACTTGCCAGGCAGGCACTTGTGCCACAGAGCTATCTCCCCAGCCTCAGTGGCACATACTTGTAATCCCTACATTCTGGGAGGTTGAGGCAAGAGGATCACAAATTTGAGCCCAGCCTGGGGGATTTAGTGATCTAGCAAGTCCCTGCTGTAATTGGTTTTAGGGTGATGGAGTTTCCAGAGGAAATGTCTATGTTCTTCTTATCTTGAACAACAAGAAGAAAAACAGAACAAAGTGCCAGACTAATAGCTCAGCGGACTAAGTACCTGCTTAATCAAGCACAGGGAGGGAGCTGAGTTCAATTCCTGTCACTACATGTCACTCTGGCCACGCCCCCTGGTGCACTGAGTCAGTGACTGAGTCCAGGTATGTTGGCACACACCTGTAATCCCAGTGCTGGGAGGCTTGAAAACAGGAGGATCGCTAAACAAATAAATAAATTAATAAATGACAATACAAGCATAAAAGGTAGTGAGCTTTTGTATTTGTTAAAGATAGGAGAAGAAATCTGTTTTTCAGAGTGAGTTTGCGACAAGCAAATGTAGGAAAAGCAAGTACTGGCTATAGGATGAAAGTAGTCTACTGTGAGTGAGAGAACACAGATGCAGAGCTCTACAGTGACTGCTCTCTTAGCCTCCACTCCTCAGATGACATCAGGTCTAGGCTGCCCTATGTGGAACTGCTTGAGTTCTCATGAAAAGTCCATGTGCAGGCCTTTAGAAACTGTTCTGAGCATGTGTTCTGGGGTTTTGCACCTAACAAGTCCCTACTTCCCAGTAAATCTCCCTTGTCCTAACTTCCTGCCTCACCATCCTATACAAACAAAAAGCAGGCTGGTGACATAGATCAGTGCAAAGGCAGTAGTTTCAGTCTCCAGTACCACAAAATAAATGAACAACATTAAGTTATATTGAAACAGTCAGTTCTGCGAAAACTGAGTGTGTCATATTGAGCAGTCTAGTTACAAACTAAATGGAGGAGACTAGGGGAGTTTTTATTGGAAATACAAAGCAAAGACTCCTGGTTTCTCCAGGAGGGGCACCCAAAAACTAATGTTTCCATGTGGCCCTTTGGGTCAGAGCTTTTTATAGATAGATGAAATAGGAATTGCTCAGCTATTAAGTGTGTGCCTACCACAGGTGGCTCTGCGAATTTAAAATGACCAATTGGAACCCAGGATCTTTAATCTAGTTACTCAGCATGTAGAGTTTAAAGGAATCTGTGATTTTAGGAAGAAACTCATTATTTTGCATTTAAGTTGAAATTTCTTTTCTTAGCCAGGGGCAACATTCCTTGTTGCCTGAGGAACTTCCTTCCTGGTTCAGAGTGCTAGTTCACTGGCTATTCTTACCTTCCTTCTATTAACATGGCTGACTACCCAACTCTGGCTCAGGTCCTTTTCCTAGATAGCTGCCTTCCTCAAAAGGTAACTGAGCTAGTTTGTACAATGTTATGTATTTCATTTGAGAAGCATTTTCAATTACAACACATATTTTCATAATGAGGAAGTAAAACTGGACTGCTGAGTAGTTAGAAAATCAAGTTCTAGTTCTAGCTTTGCTTTGCTTTGAAGAGTGCCATGAATTTTAGAGATAAATTCTTTCAAGTGCAAAAGGCAGGACTACAATCAAATGAGATCTCTGGGTCCTTCCAAGTCTAGAGTTCTGTGCTTCCTTAAAGTGCCACAATGCAAATGATCATGGGTGTGATGGTCCTGTTGCAAAGACTATTCATCAATGGAGAATGGCAATTGTTACGGTCTGTGTCTAACTGTTCTCCCAAAGCCTCCTGCAGTCATGGGGTGGACTTCTAGATTTTGTGATTAATTCATGATCCAGTGCTGGGATTGTGGGTATGAGCACTACATCTGGCCTGGGGCAGATAGCCGGGATGCAGCTCGAAAGGCAAACTTGCTCACCCTTGACACTGTGGCTGCTACTCATCCCATTTGCTCTTGCTGTCTTCGCCGGTCATGAACTGCTGCCCTCTCCACATGCCACTCTGCTTTGGAGCTAGCTGAGTATGGACAGAAACCTCCACAAACTGTGAGCTAAATAAACCTTTCCTTCCTTGATTTTGGGTGTCAAATATTTCATCCTGGCAATGAGAGAAGAGTAACTAAGACAACAATCTTTAAAATGTGTTACAGTAACTAAAAACAAAACAATGCAGCCAGGCACTGAGCTACTGCAGAGGCTGAGGTAGGAGAAGGGCAAACTGGGCAACTGAGCAAGATCCTGGGTAGGATGCAGGTCAGTGGGAAAGGACTCTGCATCCAACTGCCAGTACTGAAAGAAGAGATCTGGAGACAGAAATGTGTACAAGTGTGTTACCAGCTGTGTTAAATAAAGCCAAGGTAATACATGCAAGCTTCACGGCAGAGCTTTTCTGTATGGCAACAGGGAAGCTGGCCTTACTCAGAGCTGTCTGGGCAATGGGAAGCAGTGCTGGGGCTGGAACTCACTTTGTGAGGTGCCCTTTGTGCTTGTGAATTTTGTTTATTTTGGCACTGAGCCTTGAAATCTGGCCCTTGATGAGCATAGTCCTGTATATCACTGACCTACATCCCCAGGCCTGTATCTTCTATTATTTTTGGTATTGGGGATTGAATCCAGGGCCTATGTCCTACCCTAAGCTACATCTTCAAAGCTACATTTTTAAAAAACCATACAATAAATGTTAGGAAGATCTTGTTAACACAGGTATATGAATGCTGTGGCTCTGGTAACAAAGGATACAGAACAAGCTCGGTTTCCCTTGTTTAAACTCTTCGGTCACTCCCCAGGCACATGACTTCTGACTCTCCTGGCTTGGCCCAGCCATCTCAGTGATGCCCAGTGCATTTCAATGCACCTTCATTTCACTCCAGTTTATGTTCTGTAAATTCCTGGAAATCTTAAGCTTGGAGACTGCCTCTGCAACATCAGATCACTATCTGCTCAGGAATTCTGACTACCCTGCTGGGGAGGAATTTCAAAAGCAGGTGTCCTTTAAGAAGCAAAGCTCTCCTGCTCTATACCTGTGGAGAAAGGACAACACTGAAGGTACTCTCAGAAGGTCAGGTGGCTTCTTCTCCACTATGTGTAATTAACCTAAGCAGCTGCTCTCTGGAGTTTCATTCAGCAAAAGTAGGTTAATAAAGGAAGCCTTTGGATTTTAGATATTGTTAGATTTGGGGCCACATTAGGATTTAGAAAATTAATTTGATTTCGTTGCTTGGAAAATGTCTTACTGCTGCCAATGTATAGTAGAACCAATCAGGAAACAGAATGTTCCCTAAAAATGAAAAGCCATGGAGATGCTTGGGCTCTACCACTAACCATATACTGGTATTAGAAATGTGTAATTTGAGGGAGAAATTAATTTGATCTTCCTAAAGGCAGGTATCCATGGGACTAGCTTTTGAATTTCACATCTCCACCATGCAGCTAAATTAGTCATAGTTAAATAAATCAGTAGCTCACCAGGATTCAGATTGTGAGAAAGAAAGGCAGAAGGGCTGCTGGCCCTGGAGGACAAGGTGGTCAGAAAGAGCCAGGGATATAGGCAGAATTGTGGATTAAGTTTCTGAGCTTCTGGGGAAATTTTCTTCTGAAAGATAAAGATTTAATGAGGATAAAAAATGCCAAATTTGAATTCCATCCTCAACTCTAAAACTCTCACTTCAGATACAAGTATATGAGCATTCTTCACCAGTTAGATTTTGTTCCATAGCTGTCAGACCTTTTTAAAATATGTACATTTCTATTTTTATAATGTCTATTATTTCTGGTTATAAAAGTAACATTACAGAATGATTGGAACAGAGAAATGTGTAAAGAAAAAAGGGAGCATACTTCCGCTGTGGGCAGAAGGTTTAGGCTGGAGACTGCTTGTTGAAATAGTCTTTTTATCTTCAAAAGAAGGAAAAAGAAGAAAAGATGAAAAAGTCATGATAATCCACCATAAGTACTGAACATTTTCAAATACTGTGCTATTTTCTAGTCTGTTTTTGAGTATATGCAGGCAGGCCAAAGGTGTGTATATGGGTTACTGGAATATTGGAATATTACCTTTGTGTGTGTGTGTGTTTTTTTTTAAGCTTACACTTATTGTTAGCTATTTCTAAAGCTGTGCTGATTACTTCTCCACAAATCTTTCTTTTCTTTTCTAATTTTTTTTTCTTTTTTTTTTTGTATTTTAGGGAAGGGTCTACAGGGTATTCAGGGTCTCACTACTAGGTTAAGACTGGTAGTGATCCATCTGTTTATAGCATCCAAAGAGCTGGGACTACAGGTGCACGCCACCACGCCCAGTCTCAATTGCAGTCTCAGTGCACTCCAGGCCCTCCACAAATCTTTCTGATTGATGATTATTTTCCTAGCATAAATTCCTGAATTGGGATTCAAGCGTCCAAGAGTGTATAAATATTTTTCAAATGTTTGATACCTGTCACCTAATTATCTTCCAGGAACTCATACTCACTACAGTGTCCTTTATAAAGTCAATCTCTCATCAAAACTGAGTAAGCAGAAGCACTGATACACATTGTGAAATAATTGCATGAAATATTCCATGGTTTGTTTGCATTGTCTTTTCTTCAGGTTTTACAGCAGCACACTTTTTTCTAGTTCTCACCTGTGACATTTTAATGTTCTTCTTTATTCATGCTGGTCTGATTTTCTATTACAGGGTGTTTTATTTTTTGTGGTAGTAGGGATCACAATTAGGGATGCTCTACAGTTGAGCTGGACCCCCAGAACTTTTTATTATCATTAGGGTTGAAACAGGGACTCGCTAAATTGCCCAGACTGTCCCCAAACTTGGGATGGTCCTGCCTCCCAGAAGGCAGGGATTTCAGGCCTGGGCCACCACTCCCAAGTTAAGGAAAAAGATTTTATACTGTCAAAACATATCTTTCACTTTTTCCACGGTTTTTATTAGAAAGTCATTTAATTGTAAGGAAAGTATTTGTTTTATGTTAATTTATATTTTGTTTACTTGTTTGTGGCACTATCCCAAGGGTGTTGCATTTGTTAAGTAAATGTTCTACCACTGAGCTACTTTCTATAATGAAAAAAACAATAAAAATCTTAACTCTTATCCAGGTGTGGTGGAGTGTACTTGTAGTTTTAGCTGCTTTGTTGGCTGAGGCGGGAAGACTTCCTTGGTTTAGAACTCAAGGCTAGCCTGGGCAGGATAGCAAAGCCTCATCGGCAAAATAAAATAAGATAAAATTAAGTCTATTCCTACTGGAAACATTTTCAGGAATGGTGTGAGAAGGGGCACTAACAGAATTTTCCCCAGGGCCTCAGTATGGCTTAATGAACAGTCGCCTTCCCAAGGTTCTGTAGCAGTTGTGTATCGTATGCTGTAGCCGGCCCACAGCTGCACACTGGCTCACACGTAACCTATACCAGGAGGTTCGGCATCATCTTCCCACTTACACAGGGAGCACCAGCCAACTTCCTGCCTAGCACCCAGTATTCTGTCTACGGTAGGTGGCCCATAAACCCCTGTATGAAACGCACAGTGAATCACTGATAGACCTAGAAATGTAACTTAATAAGCAAATGTATGTCTTGGTGCTTTATCTACCATTCAGAAAAAGGATGTGTCTGTCACATTTTTAGTGATCTTTTTAGCTCATGATTTTCTCTTCTATCTAATTTTTTTGAGATGGTGTCTGACTAGATGCTCCAGGCTGTTTGTGAACCACGGCAATCCTCCTACCTCAGCTTCACAAGGGCGGGGATCCCAGGTGTGCACCAGGCCTCAGGATTGGGACTAAATTCTAGGCATTTTAATTCCTCATTTTCCAAGAACAGTTAAGGTGCAGGTTGGGACTCAGCTCAGTGACAGAGTGCTTACCTAGCACATGCAAACCCCGAGTCCGATCCCCAACATTCCACAGGAAAAAACTGCAGTGGGAATAACGGTACTGAGCCTCGTGGCTCATGCCTGCAACCCCAGCTTTCTGGGAAACTGACATACGAACAACGTAAATTTGGGCCTTATCTCAAGATAAGTAATTAACTAAATAAATAAATAAGTAAGCAAGCAAGTGGGTATGTAGCTCGTTGTGGAAGCTGTAGGTTTAATTTCTAGTACTGTAAAGAAAAAGGTTACGATGCAACTGGGTCATTTTTTCTCACACTTGAGTAGTATATAAATACCTTTAAAGTGAAAAAAAGTGTCTTGGACCTTGAATGATGCCTTAAACTATTAAAACATTATTTAAATAAAATACCCATCCTTATAGATATATACAACAAAGGAGGGTGGTCATGGCAGACATTCGTATGACTCAGAACATGTATGCCATTTTTTTTAAAAATGTTGTAATTAAAGCAAAAGCAGATTTCAAGGATTACTAGTGAACTTGGACTAAGAGTGTATGTCCTGATTATAGCCTAACAGAATATAAATCAAAGATTCAAAAATAAATAAAAAATTATGAAGCAAATGTTTCAAATAACCTTATTTAATGAGACAGATATTTTTGAATTATTTTTTTTCCTTTTTTTGTGGTACCAGGGATTGAACTCAGGACCTTGTGTTTGCCAGGCAGGCACTTATGTCATTGAGCTATATCCCCAGCTCCATGAGACAGATATTTTTGATATTGTTTTATATCACACTTTACATCAAGCGCTAAACAAAAATGTCTCTCTCCCTTTTTTTGGTCTTTTTGAGGCAGGGTCTCATGATGCAGTTTCAGGCTGGCCTTCAGCTCTCTTTTTGTAGCCCAGGCTAGTCTCGAACTCACATCAGTTCTCCTGCCTCAGCCTCCCAACTGTTGGGACTACAGGTGTGCACCACCACAGCCCGGCTACAAAAATGTCTCTTCAAATCACACACTGTTGCAGGCTGGCAAGAGGGATTGCTGTTGTTTGTTCATCATATCCATTTCCCAGTGAAAAGACTTACCAGCTTTTTTGGTGGACAGTTTCACTGTTTCTGGTAGGTCTCTGATTCACCCTGTAGTCAGGCTGGCCTCAAACTTGTGATCTTCTTGTCTTAGCCTCCCTGAGTGCTGGAATTATAGGTATGCACCAGCAGGCCTAGCTGATTTATTAAATTGATTTCTTCACTTCTTCCATCATTAATCTTTATTTATCTTCAAGAAACCTTCAGAAATTGAACTGTAGTACATTAATCCATCAATATATTTATCAACAGTACCAATAGTCTACCAATATTTATCAACAGCTCTCCAATATTCCACTAATGTTCTTTGAAAGAATTTGTTTCTGAAAGTTGGGTTAGTATAACTAAGCTGATTCTTGCATTACAGGTCATGTTATCATTATGAAGTGCTCTTTCTAGAATCATAAAAAATGGCTTTGAGATGGAAAGTATTCAGTATAGTTATTTAAATATCTTAAGTGAATTTTTTTTTTTTAAATTACAACTTCTATCTTGTATCCTATGCAAAACAGAAGCAAAGAGGATGTGGTTATTATCTGTAAATATGAGACCCCAAGCATTATAATTATAGAGGAGAAGTTGTCTGTGAATTTTATGTCCACATTTGATAGGGATATGCCCTTTAGGACTCTTAGGCTGCTCCAGACCCTGCTTCCTAAGAGTTTTTGAAAGCTGCTGACTTTTGAAATGAACATGTTGATCTGGGCGCAAAGAAGGAAGATATGTACAAAACAGAAGAGATGCCAAGTCACAATGCAGCAGGCAATTAATTAAGAGTCGTGCTCTTTGAAACATATGATTGAGGAGCCCTGAAATATCTTAGAATAACAGAGATGCATTTCCTTCAAGTGGCTTTACTAGTGTGATTTATTAGCAGGGCTCAATCAATGGGCTGGAGTTTGGGTTTACACAGTGGTTTTCAAAGGGGGGGCACCTGAGAAGACATACGGCAGTGGCTGGCTGTCATGACTATGGGGGAACATGCTTTAAAAGTATCTAGCTGTTATAGGACGAAGGTATGGTTAAGTATTGCTCAGAACACCAGGATAGCACATCAGTTATCCAGCCAAAAATTTCAATTGTGCCAAGGCTGAGGAATCCTGGATGAACGTGTTTAAACCAGAAGATTGTATTCTTGTGTACATAGGGCCTTATGGAGGACTGTATCTTAAGTGTATCCTTTTGCTTTATAAAACACACACACACACACACACACACACACACACACACGGGACTGGGGAGATAGCTCTGTGGCACAAGTGCCTGCCTGGCCAGTGCAAGGTCGTGAGTTCAAACCCTGGTCTTGCAAAAAATACACACACACACACACACACACACACACACACAAACACAGAGTTTATGATGCGAGTCCACAAGTATTGTACAGTACTACTCAGAATCTTTCCATACAACCTCTTGGAATGCAGGTTAATCACAACAGGACAGTTACAGGGTTTTTGCACTGAATCAGCCACATAATAAGGCCACTACTGAAGAAACTACATAGGGAACAGATAGAAGTAAAAGTTCAAAACATTACAAGATTCATCATTCCTTTATTCACATATCCAGCAAACCTGTATTAAATACACCAGTCTGCTAGGCCCAGTGAGCATGATAAGCACAACGTGGTCCAGGACCCTCATGGTGCTTACCACCTGCAGGGAACTGAAAAGGCTGCCAACAAGAGGCTCACTTATGAAGTGATAACTCTTATGACTGAGGACCATTTACACAGCAGCTTGAAAACTCTTCACATGTTCATTATGAGACAGCCCTTATTTCCTTCTTAGGTTAAAAGGGTGCCCAAGGTCAAAACAGTTTGTAAATGACAGAGCTGACACTTCAGCCAGGGACACTGAGGGCCCCATTCTATTGTTCCATAGAGCAGGGTTACATACAAGCACTTTTTCCTTTATTTGACCTGGAATTTCCTTTCCTGCTCCCCACTAAAAAACCTTTCTCCTTAAGGTAAAAAAACATACCCTGGGGCTGGGGAGATTGCTCAGCAGAATAAGCACTTGCCTGGCAAGCGCAAGGTCCTGAGTTCAATCCCTAGTAACTAAAAAAAAAAAAAAAAAAAAAAAAAAAAAAAAAAAAAAAAAAAAAAAAAAAAAAAAAAAAAAAAAAAAAAAAAAAAAATATATATATATATATATATATATATATATATCCCAATCCTCTCCAGATTCTTGCTTATGCAACAACCAGAGATTATTTTCTAGCTTTTCTCTGTATATATGTCTGTCCTTCTAATTAGACTGTAAAGTCCTGACCTGCAAGGACCAGATCTTCCATTTCCTTTGTAACCTTTTGCAGTACTGCAGTCATCCAATAAATGCACTCTGCATGAATGGACCTGTGGAGATAAAAATACTTTATGGTATTCCCACTTATTGATGTCATGTTTTATTTTGCTTTGTGACAGGACTGTACACTATAAGCTTCTAGAGGGCAGAGAACATGGCTTGGTGCTTCCTTCCACTCAGCAGGCACCACGCAAAATTTGATCTTTGCATGCCTTTTCGATGCCCCGGATAATATTAGCACACTGGGGTGTTGGTGCGTATCTAAGGACCGAGGCTGTCAGCCTCTCCGCGGCGGGGAATGTTCCTTCCTTTCCAGTGTAAGCTCCCATGGCGCCTAGGACAGGGCTCGATGACTGCGGAAGCCCCCCACCCCCACCCTACCCCGTTTATTATTACCAAGGAAGCCGACTATGAAAATGGCAAGCACTTGCATAACCCTAGACCTGGGGAGGAAACGAGCAGTGGGATCTTAAGCCAGGTCAGACACGGCCTGGGCGAGAACACAGCCGCTTCCCGACCGATGGGCAAGCCTGGAGCTCTGCGGCCCGCAGTCGGGGCCTGGAGCGGAGAGAGGGAGACGACGAGACCCCCCCCCGCCCCGCGCGCCCGCCCGCCCCCCGCGGCCGCGCCCCGGGAGCTGTCCAGACGCCGCCCGCGCCTACCTGCGCTCGCGCCGCGCCGCGCCGCGCGGCCTCGCCTCCCCGGCCGCGGGAGCCCGGCTCAGGCCTGCCCGCCGCCTCCGAGGAGCCCCGCGGGGCCGTCCCCAGACAGGCGGCGCGGCGCGGGGGCTGGGCCGGCTCGCCTGGGCCGGGCGCCTGCAGGGGGCGCGGGCCGGCCCCGCCCCGCCCGCCGCCTGCCGCCTTCCCGCTCCCTCCCGGCTCCCTGGATCCGCGCCGGGAGGAAATGATGTGTTGCTGCCTGGTTAATCACAGCTCCAGACACTCATTGGCCGAGCGCGCCGCAGCCACTTCCTCCTCCTCCTCCTCCTCCTCCCGCTCCTCCCGCTCCTCCCGCCCCGGCTCCGGCTCCGGCTCCGGCTCCGCTCCTCCGCCGCCGCCGCCGCCGCCGCCGCCGCCTCCCCTCGGCGCCCTGGAACTTTTCCCCGCGCGGCTCCCGGCCCGCGGTGCCCCCGCCGCGCCCGCGCCCGCGCCCCGCGAAGTGCCCCGCGCGCGCCGCGCCCGCCCCGCGCGCGCCGCCGCCCGCGCGCCCTCCCTCGCCGGCGCTTTCCTGGCGGCCGCCGCCGCCGCTGTCAGCCTGCCGCTCCAGCCGCGCCGGCCCAGGCTGCCGAGTGCCCGGCCCGCGCCGCAGAGTTCCGGCCGCCCCGCCCCGCGCCGCCCCGCGCCGCCCCGCGCCGCGCCGCCCGCCGGCTCGCCGGCGCACTCAGCCTCCCGCGGCTCGGCTCGGCCCGGCCCGGCCGCCCGCCCGGGACCAGAGGTGAGGGCAGCTCGTGTGCCGCGCGGCCGCCGGAGCCCGGGGTCGGGGAGGAGGGCGCGGGCGGGAGCTCCGGCGCGTCGGGGCGGGAGGGTGGGCGTCCGCGGCGCCGCCCCTCTCTGCTGGTCCCTGCTTCCCGGAGCCCGAGCCTCCCGGCGGGGACGCTGCCGCGGCGCGGGGCCGTCTCGCCTCGGGCCTGAGCTGCGGTGGGCTGCGGGGAGGCGCGGCGGGCGCGGATCTGGGTCTGCACCGGCGGGCGGCGTGGGTGTGTGGACGAGTCCTGCGGGCGTGCGCCCCCGACTGGGGCAGCGGTGTGGCCGCCGGGCCCGGGCTCACCGTCCTAGCCGGCTTCGTGGAGAGTAGAGACGGGCGAATCGCCCACCCTCAGCATAGCCATCCCTTCCCGGAGAATTTTCTGCCGGGGAGACAGCCAATAAACTCTGCTCAACTCCCTCCTTCCCTCCCTTCCTCCTAGCTGCAGTTTCAAACAGCTTCAAAGCCAGGAATGTGGGATTCGTCTTCCGAGTCCCCAGAAGGCAAGTGTGGTTACAGATGTTGCACCGTACTTTGCCAAGTTTAAAACCCTTCCTTTAACGCTAACCAAAGCAGTAGGGCTAGAACGTTGGGCGCACTGGGGAGACACGGGAGGCCTCTGGTTTCGGTGACTTCCGTCGGGCTCTAGACCGGCTCGGCTTTGTCCAGTTCGTGTGAGCACACCCCCTCCCGTGGACCCCCTCCCGCGCCCCTTCCCCTGGAGTTTTCAGTGCTCCCTGCGTGGTTGAGGAGCTGTGGAGGAAGCTACCCAGGGGAGAAAACACTCCACTTAGCAGAAAAGTCTCGCTTAAAAAGTTGTGATTAATGTGGCTGGTGGAGCGAGGTAGAACGTAATACAATAGATTTGTTCGTTTAGTATTGAGCTCTATTTTTTGAAGTGTGTGGGAGGGGCATTAGATGATGGCGAAAGAGACTGGTCCCATCCGTGTTTTTTAAACTGGGTCTTGGAATTTTGACGTAACCAGTAATTTAAAAAAAAAAAAAAATTATGTCCCAGAGATACAGACTACTCTGACAAGCCCAGGGGAAGGCGGTGGCAAAAAATAGACACCACCTCCTTTTTCCCTCAAAAAAATTCTTCCTGGAAAGGTAGTGTTAAGAAATTTCAGAGATGGGCTGATCCAAGTGGCGGGCCTTAAATGGAAACGCCATACTATGTCCTGGCACTTGTCTGTGGAGGTGGGTTGCTGGCCAGGGGCCCGGGCTTGGGCAGCCAGCAGCCGGTAGACTTGTGCAGACCTCAGACACTGGCCTCGCCAAACAGCCTTACAGTGTGCAGACTGCTTAAGTATGAAATATGGTATTTGTCCTTGTCACCGATGGGGACACCTGGGTCCGGAGGTTGTTTTAGGTATCGATGGGATCTGGATCTTCATCTAAGACAAACTCACGTATTTTATTACTCAGTAGTTTTTTTTTTCTGTCCTGAAGTTAAAAAGTGGAAGTCTTTTGAAAATGCATGCCTTATGTTGATATAACTTGTGTTGGATAATAGCGTTTCTAGTATGACACTCTGGAATGTGCTGAATGACAAGATAAATTATGGGAAGATGGCAAGGATCAAGTGCTGGGATGGGAAGAATTGGGCTTCATGTTCTCCCTTTCCAGCTGTCGGTCTGTCCTCTCTCTCTCTCTCTCTCTCTCTCTCTCTCTCTCTCTCTCTGTCTGTCTTTCTGCTTGAAATGGAGAGTGCTTTAAAATAAAACTCGAATTAGATAGATAATAGTCTTACCAACTTTTGGATCTTCAAATAGTGATTGTTTGAATTTGAACGTTTGCTTTTTGTTGTCTGAGTAATTTAAAAGAATAATCAGGATGCAGAGGAAAAATGTCATATTTAGGAATGCACTCAATTTCAGAAGCAAGAAACTTAATTCTAATCCAGTAAACATGGCGATGATTTTCTTTTCAAAGTAGCTACCAAATTTTCTTTGTAATCCCGAATGGTGTAACAGCAGGTGGAGGATAAGCCGCTACCTTACCCAGCACTGGCCGGAGCCAGTCCTGTTATGGTCATGATTGTGCTTCTAGGTAGTTCTTTGGGTAGTATCGAGTACTCTCGCCTTCCTGAGTAGGGAGGGACAGGACAGAAATGGATTTGAAAAATGATCCTGCTCTTCAAGGTCGCAAGGTGAAGGTGGAGTCAGTGCTGGGATTGGGAGCTGCCCTCTGAGTCTTGAGTGGCTGCTGGATCCTTGTATCTGGGTTTATTTTTATGTGATGAGATTGCTAATCTAACTCCTTTGGGTTTAGGTAGAAGTAAGTCCCTGACAGTAGCAAAGCCCTTTTGGTTGTGTGATGGATGAGTCAAGCGTGCTGGACATGTGCTGGACACTGCTCTTTAGGTATATTTTCTTCCTGACAGTCTCACTATTACCATATACTTTATTGTTATTTTACCCTTTGAGGCTTAGGAAATGTAGGCGTTGACATGGAGATTTGAACCAGGGGTCTGTGGGACCCTGGAATCCATATTCCCAGCCACTGTTCCTGGTCATTGCCAAACTTCATTTATTCACATATTATGTTAATGAGTTTACTGTAACTCTTACTTAGTCTTCAGTACTTAATGATTCATTTTAAAGCATCAACTCAGCTTTTAAAACAATTAAAGATGCCGTGTTTTAAGCAGGAATACTGCTGCCATATTTGGAAACTAACTCATTTCTTGGGAATAGGAGGCAGTCATAAAGGTGCACTGAAACTTGTGCAGAAACCTCAAATTCTGGGTAATGATTACCTGTTGTGTGTGTTACTAGGACGTGTGATAAGGGTGGAGGAAGTAGCTGAATGATACAGTATTTGTGATGCTCTGTTTTTTGGGTTGGGTGATGGATTCATGGCTACTGATTTTATTTTTAGGTTTTATAACCTACGTACTTTTTTTTCCCACAAAGTGATAAAGAAAATTAAACATATGATCATTAGCATAATGATTTCTTGGGGAGTATTTCACTGCACCGTGCTGGCAGTAGACCTAGCTTGGTACCATGTGTGAAGTAAGCACCCAGAAACTGCTGGTTGACAAGCCCCCCAGGTAATGACTTTGAGAGCAAACTGATGGTTATATGTGAATGAGGCAGAGGTGTGTCTCCTCTGGTTTTCTCCTCCTCTTGTTTCCAATAATGTGGGCAAAATGCAGTTTCATGCCACTGTGGGTTTCTCTTCTGGGTGTGGCTGTGCAGTTGTGGAAGACGAGGTTTAGGTGGCAGCGGGTGCTCTGTTCACATCACCATGTCTTCCGCCTCTTAGTACTTGGATGGATTTTTTTTTTTAGCTGGCTCAGGCTGCCTTCAGGTCCTATCTGGTGTTCCATGTGGAGTTGGGAATTGAACCGTGATCCCCAGAGCTTCACTGGGTTTGCCCATGCAGGCGCTTAAACAACTGAGCTAAGAGGCGATCGACCAACCTATTAGTACTTCGAATGGGCTCCCAGCATAGTTGTGAAGTGCTGGAGTAGCCGTTCAGAGCTGGAAGGAGTATTTAAGTTAAGCCCTGTCTGGGTAAATCCTTAACAGCATTAAAATGGGAGGCTGGGAAATAAAACCATCTGAAATTTTAATTGGAATGTACAGACTCCTGTTTATTTTCCCAGGCCAGTATTGGGCATTGTGGCTTTATTCCTGGAAATGAGGATTTGGAATTGGGTTTCCTGGTACAAATGCCTTCTTTGATCTTTTGGAGTGAAAACTTTTTGTTTTTTTCTACTACCAATTTCAGCCTTAGAAGAACTAAATGGAAGATTTACCTCTTTTCTTCTAGCTGTAGGCTGCAGACTGCTTTTGGTTGCTGATCTAGTTTAGGAATCAGGGGTTCCAGAGTAGGACTTACCTGTAGGAAGGGAGGCTTGAATGAAAGATCCTTTGGTAAGAGCTTCAGGTTAGTGTAGTGGGCACGTGATGTGCTTTGGCTCAGGTGGGAGGTGGTTTTGTTTCTAAAGTTAAGTAATGAGACACTGTTTTGGACAACAGTGGAGGTTTGGGGGGTTTGCACAAAGGCTGTGTGTTTGATCCCCAACACTAGCACAGAGAGAGAGAGAGAGAGAGAGAGAGAGAGAGAGAGAGAGAGAGAGATTCCTTCTAAAAATTAAAACAAATGCACTCTTACACCAGTATTCAGTCCAACTATATAGTTGAATAACATGCCTGTGGTCCTCTAGGCAATTCTGGGAACTTGGACTTGTTTATGAGTCTAACGGCTCTTATGTGATCCTTGAGAGCTTTGTTTTCTAGAGTCAGTGCTACTCAGTTGTTTGATTTTGGGGTTTTCGGTCACTGACCAGAATTCCACTTTGCCTATTATGGTTGCTTCATTGTTTGCCCTGGGAGTTTGGCCTTTATTTCTGTGATTGGGAAAGTAACTTTACATTTTACTCTGCAGATTTTGTGAAGGTCTGTGCATTAGTTGAAGGTCGTTGGGAATGCAGCAAGTGGAAGAGGCCGTGTTCAATATAGGTGTCCTGCGGGGCCTCACAGAGGTCCTGGCCTGGGCTATTTGGCTCTCTGAGGCTGCCCTTCCCGTCCTTTGGGGAGAGCCAAATCCTTCAAGGACCAGGGCAGTCTTGTTGCTAGCAGGAGTGCCACCCGCATTCTGCCTGTGTGATTTCCTCAGTCTCCGCCCGGGCCTAGCTCTCTTGTGAGTGAAGGCTCCAAGTGGCCTATTTGGAACTTATTCTTTTTTTTTTTTTTTTTTTTTGTCACAATTCTTTTTCCTCCACTAATTTGAAACCTTTCTGATTGTCTCATGGGACATCTTGAAAGCAGGGATGCTGCCTTACTCATCTTTTGTGAATCTTTTGCACCTAAAACGATGCCTAGGTCAGAACACACAGCCAACATACTGTTTTAGGATTCTCAGAAGAATGAATGGATGATTGTACCCTATGGGGAGAGGGGACACAGGGACCATGTCCTCTAGGGAACTAAGGGAAGCTCACCTTGGTCCAGAAGCTTAACTGGGGGCAGGGACAAAAGCCACTCTAATAGGAGATTTATGATAACCGTCAGTTAGCTGTCTCCTTCCACCCCTCCATTCTTTCCCCTCTCCTTCATCCTTCAGTCTGTCTTTCTGTTCTGGGGTTTGAAACTGGGGCCCTTGTGCATGCCAAGTGTATGCTCTGCCTCTGAGCTGAGTCCCCAGATTGGTACAGCAGTTTCTGTGTTTCATTGTAACTTGTACATAGTAAATTCAACTTTTTTTTTTTTTTTTTTTTACTTTGTTTTTGTATTTAAGGGAGAAATTTTCATTTTGGGAAAGACTATCTCAACCATTGTTTTTCTCCTTGGTGCTAGTGAAGATTGAAACCAAAGGCTCTAAACCACTGAGCTCCTCCCAGAGCTCCCCACCCATCCCCCTTTTTAACATTTGTTTTGAGCCCAGGTCTTACTGAGTTGCTCAGACTGACTTCAAACTTGTGATCTTCCTGCCTCCCGCTCCCGAGTACCTGGGATGATAGGCATGTACCTTCTTACCTAGCTCCATTAATTTTTTTTATTGCCCATAGAGCAAGGACTCCCATGTTAATTCCAAAGGCATGGCTGGGACTCAAGCGCTTGGTGGATTGACTCCTCTCCTCCAGTGTTCTCTGTGGCATATGTTCCCAAACACTTGACAGTAAAAACACAGAGCGGTAGGCAGTGCTTATGTCAGAGGTTGAAGAATGTGGATGACTTCCATGGAAAATGGATGCAATCCAAAGCAAACTCCTTTTCTGATAGATTGCATGGGCTGGTTTGAGTGGGCAAAGCTACATAGAAGTTTCCAGCTCGGATCCTTGGTGACTGCGCATTTTGTTTTCTGTAAAGCCAAGGTTGGCCATTCATACAGCATAGATGCCATTTAAAAGAAAATTACTCTAAGTTTTGATTCTTTTTGTGCCAGTGATGGAAGGATCCTTGATTGTGCCACTGAAAAATAGCCTTGAGTTTCATGCAAAATGAACAAGGGAGATAAAGGGTTGTTGGGGGGATGTTGGGCAGAACTGGATGTTAGAAGTGGGGTGATTGTTGGAGTTGGGAGAGATGGTGCAGACAAAAAAGTGCGCATTAAATAGGCAGAAGCATTCTGGGATATTGGGGATAGATTGAGATGATGCTTTATACAAGCTCTGCATCTTCTACTATTGTGTGGTTATTGAATGGCGTTAGACTCTGGTGAAAATCTAATGTGTCAAGCATACTGTAGGTTGATGCTTATAAACAGTTTTCATCCCAAACCCTGGAGCTGTTGTTCTTGTGTCTTTTTTGGGGGAGGGGGCACAGTATCACTATATAGCTCAGGCTGGCCTTGAACTTGCAGCAGCACTCCTGTCTTAGCCTCGGGAATGGTGGGATTATAGGCATGAGTCACCACTTCTAATTTATACTTGTTTTTCTTATCTCAGGGACTTAAACAAGATAAATACCTTCCACATAACACCAGTTAGCAGGGAGAAAAAGCATTAGATGGTTATCAGAGTGCTCCTTCTCAGGAATAAGGAAAGTGGTAAGGGACAGTTGCGTGGTATGTTTCTCATACTGCTTTTGAACTTAAAGAACCTGGACTGTTGTGAGTAGCAGGTGGCCAGAACAGATATCTTGTGAGAATTACCCAATAAAAAATGGAAAAGCTCGATTTCTGGAGATGTTTATATGAGTATGAATGTTTCCTTATTTTTAAAACTTTTGACTCTTAGCAGTGTATTTTCCATCATTACCTAGTATGCACACACTCATGTACATGTGCATTTTAAAAATAAAACTGAGTTGCTAGTTTCATAAGCAGTATTTTAATTGTTTTTTGTCTTTTTGAGACAGGGTCTCCCTATGCAGTTCAGGCTGGTCTTGAGCTCACTTTGTAGCTCAGGCTGGTCTTGAACTTGCACTGATCCCCTGCCTCAGCCTCCCAAGTGCAGGGACTACAGGCATGTGCCACCATGGCCTGGCAGTATTTTAATATTTTCTAATTTCTACTCAAGTTTTATTAAGCACCTTGATTTCTGTCAACTAAGTTGATTTCACAACTTGCTCATGGATCCTTATCAGCACTTGAGAGAGGGTATTGTGGAAATTAACCTTATTTATTTATTTATTTATTTATTTTAATTGAGTAGTTGCTAACCTGAATTGTGTGGATTGCAGTTGTTCACAGAAAGTCCCCACCCTTGGGTCCCGCACCCTCTCTGTGTGAGAGTCTTTGCTTGTTTCTTTAGCTCAGATGAAGGTGAGTAATATGTGCTCTAGACCAGCTCTGAGAGTGCATCGCTGTCCCGTGGACCCAGTCAGCATCAGAGGTTGCCTATGAATTTAACCTGGTACAGGAGCTCTTGACTCCCCCTTTCCTTAGAGTATATTTGTGGGTTTTTTTTTTTTTGCGGAACCTGGAATCGAATTCAGGACCTTGCACTTGCCAGGCAGGCACTTGTGCCCCTGAGCTATCTCCCGGCCCCATCCTTAGAGTATATTTGAATAGGACGATGACTTTAAGGAAGAAGGGGGAAGTGAGAGTGCCTTCTTGCATCTCAAAAGCAGCAGCAACCAGGGAAGATGACTCCATATTATTGTACAGAAATGCAAATTGAAAAGTTAACAGGGGCAGCTCTTTATATTTACAGACAAAATTAGTGTCATTGTCCTGATCGTTAAAATTTCTTTTCCTTCTTGCCTTTTCATCCTTTCCCCTCTGTCCTTCATTTATTCAACATTCGTCAAGTCTTTCTTTACTTGAAGCTGGCTAGGGAAAGCTCAGCAAAGCCAACTTGATCTTGTGCTGTTGAATAAAGTAGTGAAGAGTTGGACATCTAGCTATTAGTGGGAGAGCACTGAGTGTTTCAGGCACAAGATACAGAGGGATAAGGATGAATCCCCGTCTTTGAGGATGTAGCTGTTTGGTAGCTTTTGAAAGATGAAGTTATTATTTGGACAGGTTAAATGCTACACTATGTAGGTTTTAAAACAGGCAGCATACCATAAAAGGGTAGGGCAAGGAAAAGGGTACCAAACAGTTCAGTCACTAGGATCTGACCTCGCATCCTGTGCTGCAGCTTCTCAAAGCGGTGTATGAGACCTGAGACAGCTGGAAGGAGCAGCAGGGGTCTCAGGGCTGTGAGAGTGAGTTGGCTGTGTGGGACTCAGGAAGGTGATAGCCATGGAAAGAAGGCAAGACGGGGAGATTTGGAGCCCCTGAATGATCCCCCAGGAAAGTCAGGCTCAAGATTTAGGTCCTCATGAAAAACTTGCCTTGGCCAGCCTCATACCTGAATCATTTCATTTAATCCTCACACCCACTCTGTGAAGTACCTACTGTTAGGTTGCAGAGGAGAAACTGGGGATCAGAGAGATGATGTGACATATATCACGTTATATGCTGGAACCACATCCCATCTGTGAGTTGCCAAGCCACCCTCCCTGTCAGAGGTGTAAAAGTGGCACCCAGAGCGGAATGTACTTCAGGATTCTGTTCTGTTTGGTAATGCATTTAAGACATTTTAAAAGAGATATGGTTGCTGCTATTTTAAAATGAAAATATTTCTTATTTAAAAACTCAAGATTTCCAGTGTCCCTTGGAATATGGAAACCTGAGCAGGACCGGAACTCATTCTACAGGAATCTGCCACACTGGTGATTGCATCTGCCTGAGAGGGCACTGTCCTCGCCACTGTCACATTGTACCATGGGTTCTCCCATCACTGGGGCCCAGCATTAGTTACTGTTTATTGCTTATTTGTGTGTGTGTGTGTGTGTGTGTGTGTGTGATAGATATAGAGACAGACCGAGAGAGAGAGAGAGGAGAGAGAGAGGAGAGGGGGGAGAGAGAGAGAGAAGCATGTTGACCTCCTTCTTGTTTGTGTGCTAGATGCACTGCCCTATACCATAATCATCTGAGTCGGTGCTCTGTGACCATGGATGATTTGTCTATTGTGAGAGAAGGATGCCCTGAAAACCAGGCGGAAGTGAAAATACTGTAGGAAGAAGTAGTTTTGGCTTTGGGCTGCATGAGCTATGGAGCTGGGTGGGTGATGAGAGGGAGGGATGGGTTGCCAGCAGGCACCAGATTTTGGGGCCCTGGACTAGTAGGATCTCAGTGCTGTTCTTCAAAGAGAGTGGAAAGTTGGCAAAAGGAGCAGGATTCGGATGAAGTGTAAAGTTGTGGCAGTGCTGTCATTAGGAGTTTTGTCTGGATCCTGTGAGATACTGGCAGTGTGGGACTTGTGTCCTGGAGATGAGAGCTTGGGGCTTTGGCTTTGACTGTGATTGGTGACAGTGTAAGAGCAGTTGAGTTAGTTTAGGAGTACAGTTGAGTGGTCAGCTGTACTGAGAAGAATTCAAGTAAGGACAGACAGCGACCTAGGGGTTTGGACCAGGAATGAAGTTCTGCAGGCAACAAAGAATGCAGCCTCCTTCCTGCTAAATGGAGTTTCGGCCCTTCCCTACTAAACTCTGGAGTTTTGAGGATTTTAATATGCAAAATAACCAGCTTTTCTCTTAATCCGCTGTCCTTTAGACCCTACCTGCTGAGTAGCTGGTTCCAGTGAGTTCCATTTTCATTCACAGAGCCACTGAACAACAGAGCAACTCTCATGTTCTGCTTATCCATAGAAGGTTGTCAACTGAGGAAACTGCGATTTTTGGATATCTTTTAGCCAGAAACCGTTTTTCTTCTCATTTCCAATAAAAACCTCTAACCTTTTTCTTCACAACTTTATTCTGTGTGGCTGAGACCATGAGCTCTTTTTGTACAGAATTCACTTTCAATAGACTGAGTGGGCACTGAGGGAGGGGCCCTCCTGGAAATGGAGGGAAGTGGCCTGAGGTCTAAAGGAAAAGTGAGCTGGCCATCCGAAGTCCAGGGTCTCCTGGTGATCTCAGTGGTCAAGTGTCTTGTCTTACAGGTAAATAAAATGTTTATCCTGATAAAGGCATAAAATAATTCAGCTTTCATGAACATGGGAATGGATAACATCTACTCCTAGAGTCAGAATCAGATATGACACTGTAATTTACTGAAACTGATTTTACCCACCCCACCCCACCCCACCCCACCCCACC